>JAHNEJ010002658.1:0-236472 GCA_022559845.1 Amorphophallus konjac
TTCGGCCGAGGGGGGGCCGAGGAGCGTCGTCGCGCCTTCGAGGCTGGAGTGCCACCGCAGGGCGAGGCGAGCACGGCTTCTCAGGGTTCGCAGAGGCCCCCTAGGGATCCCCGGCAGAGAAGGGAGGAGAGAGATGACCAGGAGGGTGGCAGCGAGAGTTAGAGAGTTGCTTGTACACGTCACCCTTCTCACTGTATGATGTACTTTGACTATTATATGAAATAGATTCCGTGTGGCGTGCCCCTTTCTTTCCCGTACTTTCTTTTGCACCATGTTGTTTACGCTTCACGAGACTTTTGCCCTGGACAGAAGGGAACTACTTTGCATGGGGGGATTATGTTCCTTTCTCCGTTTTTGGGCGCGTCCAGGCGTGAGGACGCGTCTTAATCCTTGAATTCAAATTTAAAGCGTCGGGTGGCCTTTCTTCTCCCGTGCCTTACCCGCAAACGAGCCCGCCTTCCGCCGAAACTCGCTTGCCCCCTTTTTCGTCTTCCCCCTCTTTTCATCGATGGAGTTCGGTGGGCCCGACCATGGTGAAGGTGGAGAGGGACGCGGAACTCCTCGCCCGAGGAGGGACACGCAAGAGCATGGAACGACGTCCATGGAGGAGGAAGGGCCGCTTCGGGCCCCCGAGGGACCTGAGGGGCCCGATGTCGCGGAGGGAGGTGAACACGGTCTGGTAGGTCCTCCAATCTCTTCCTCTTTGATCCATTTTGAGTTTTGAAGCAAGGCGTGCGAAGGGGAAAGGGTTCGGCGAGTTTTGCACTCAAGTGATGGACGCGTCCTAGACAGGGGACGCGTTCTTTGTTATGATGCAAGGTCCTCCTTCCTTGGTGCAGGACATGGCGAGGACCCTGGGCCTGGCCGATGAGTGGGCGAGTGCGGACGAGCCGAGCCGCGTCAGGAGGGAGAGTCGCGGCAAGGCGAGGCTTGAGGACTGGCACGTACGTCTCCCTGGACAGCAAGAGAGTGTATTGGTGTAGGACAGCGCCGACTTCCTGCGGCGGCAGAGAGAGAGTTATGCGGGGCTTCCCCAAGCTGGGGACATGCATGGCATCGGCGGCTCGCTCGCCCAACTGTCAGAGGCTAGGCGGCAGCTGGCCGTCGCTCAACATGAGCTGTCGCTCCTGGTAAGTTACGTGCCGCACTTTTATCTTCAGATTTTGGAGTTTCACTGACGGCCGTTGTTTATTTTGTTCCAGCGTGCCCAGCATACAGCGACGGCGGGGATGATTGGTAGCGCATCTTCCAGTTCCTCGGCCCATTTTCTCGAGATTACCTCCCTCCGGGAACAACTTGCCGGTGCGGTGGCCCGCGCGACCCGGGCGGAAGAGGAGCGTGATGCCTGGGTGGCGACTGTAGCGGAGCTACGGCATCGTGGTGGGGAGAGGCCTTCTCCAGACATCCTGGAGTTAAGGGTTCTTCTGCAGATGATGAGGAGAGAGGCAGAGAGGGAGAAAGCCGAGAGAAGGTCCGAGCGACAGCGGGATCAGACCGAGAGGAGGGCCTTGAAGGCCCAAGTGAGGGAGCTCCAGCTGGGCCTTCAGGCCGTCGTGCAGAGGCTAGGAGGGATGGAGACGCGCTACGAGAGAGCGCGAGAGTTCGGGGAGCGACTCCCCCAGTCCGGTCGCTTTGCCGCTAGTGGCTTCTTCGCCACGCCAGGGGAGGAGCAGCGAGTCACTGCTGCGGAGCAGGCGCCAAGAGGCGAGGCAGGTGCTGCTGCACGAGGATCCCAGAGGCTTCTGAGGGACCCGCACCTCAGGGGAGAGGAGGGGAGCACCCAGAGAGATGAGTGATGGTGAGGATTGGCTAGTTGGTGGACTCGCCACCTCTCTATGATTGTAGTGTTTATGACAGCTTATGTAGAATTATGAATGGAGTGATTTGATTTTCTGCTGCTCGTTTGTACTCTTGTGCATTCCTTCTTCCCTACACTTCCTCTCCTTTGCACTGTTCCCATGTGATGGGTCTGCCGAGACTTCACCCCAAGCAGAGAATCGCGTCTTGTTGTGACCATTTTCCACGGGAATCTACCGTCGAAGTCAATAATGACGGCCCTAGTGCCTTGCGTCAAATTTTGCAAACGTCCTTCAAAACATGATAGGGTATCCCTAGACAACATAGGGTGCTAGTCGTCATATTCTTCGTCCAATCAATCACCCTGTGCGAACGGTGAAGTGACACACGGGACCGCATGGCAGGTGCCTCATTGCGAGGGCTATCATTAAAGGTGATGGAGGTAATCTTGGCCTGTACTCCTTCCATTTCTATAAATTCTTGTCCCTTTTATCCTCCCAGGTATATCGAGAGCTAACTCGAGGAGCACAAGTTCTCACGGAAGAGGAGGAGTTCAAAATTCCGAGAGTTGGATGGAGGACGAATCTTCTCACTCCTCGAAGAGAAGCAGGTCCAGTGGTAGTTGTTCCAGGAGACTTTCAGACCTCGAAGGGCACTTCAGCGAAAGGGCCCAATCACAACTCGTAAGCCAAGTTTTCCTACCCTTTTTTCCATTCTTTTTTCTTCCTTTCTTTCTGACCAAACCTTTCTCCATTTCTTGTATGCGTAGAGTGTGATGAAATCTCAGATCTCATGGGAGTTGGTAGTGGCAGCATACCGAGGTCTCCTAGATTTTCAGAAGGCCAGGCTAGACGTGATGGATTTTGGCACCTTTCTTTGGATCGAGCCGATCCAGCTCGACCTGGTCCTGATCCAAGCCTTGTGTGAGAGATGGGACCCAGTGAGTCGGGCATTCCTGATGCCCTGGGGACACATGGTGCCCAGCCTGGAAGATGTGGTCCGAATTACGAGTCTCAAGGTGGATGGCGAGGCAGTGACCGGAGTCACTTACGCGGACTACCGAGAAGGTGCCCAGAAGTTACTGGGTTTGGACCTAGATGGTCGGAAAAACAGGTCGGTAGCTAGGGCGTCCCTCATGGATGCATTAGGGCTCAATGACACTCGTCGGCGGGACGACGAGTCCTCAGAAGAGTTCATGGAAAGGATGGAAATAGGATGCCGTGCCGTGTACTGCACGGATTTTGGCAACTGGGAAAGATGCAACATAGATTTGAGAAGATTTCTCCTCTACTTTTTGGAGAGATTGGTACTGAGCTCGAAAGGGGATGGTATCCAATGTCGCTTCCTGGAGCTGCTGTCAGACCTTGAAAGAGTAGGATACTATGCCTGGGGAACCGCCATGCTGGCACACTTGTTTACAGGCCTGTTCCAAGAAGCAGATCGTGAGATGACTGTGAGTGGTTTCACACCATTCATCCAGGTATTTTTGATTTTGCTTGTTTTGTATTTTTATTTTATTTTTATTTTTGTAAGATATTGACGACATGTGCCAAAGTAGTTGTGGAGCTATTATTACCTCCCCATGGGGAGAGCTCGACATTGGCGACCCGCGATGGTGCCGTTAGTCAGGCGGTGGGAACCCATCATGAGTGCGGCACCCCTAACCTACCAACTGATGGTGCTAAGGCGGGAGCTACAGGAGTTCCCTGCAGTGATGGTAAACTGGAGACCCTACTCAGACATGGTCGATGCCGACCAGCCGTGGGTTCTAGCAAGTCGTGCCCGTTTCGGACGGGAATTGTGGATGCACTGCCTGAATGAAATCGAGCCGCTTCGGCTACGATTGGTTATGAGGTCCTTGGGACTGGCTCAAGAATGGGTGGATTCAGCAGCGCCACCTCGCGTTGGGAGAGAGACGCGAGGACCGACGACCTGCATTGACTGGCGCGTGCGGTTTCCCGAACAGTACGAAGACTGGCAACGAGGTGGCACGATTGTAGAATCGCAGGCGCGGGATAGCGAGGACTACTTGCGTCTCTATAGGACAAAGTACGCAGAGCGGTTCCAACCCCGGGGACTTGTGGAGGTAGGTTTCCCCTTTTTCTCTTTTCTTCTTTCTCCCTTCCTTTTTAGTTTTCCGGTGGAAATGCTGACTCGTATGGCTGCAGGATATCCGTGATACGATGATAGCGAATTTACGAACTCGCTTGGCAGAGATGGAGCAACGGTTAGGCGATGCCCGTGGAGCTACGAGCGCCTTGGTAGGTGTACTAATTAAAACCCCAGATTCCAGATGTTGGCTGCTAATTCACGCGGTCGTAGCATGCCCAGATTGGCGCGGCTTTCCCAGCGATGGGAGTAGGTGGTGCCTCTTCCAGCTTGTGGATTCCCACCTCAGAACTTGACTTACTTCATGAGCAACTTGCTCATGCCACGCAGCGTGCCGCGGAGGCAGAAGGGATGCTCTCTATACAGGTAAGAGTCTCAGTGTTGAGTTCTCTTTGTTTACGCCTTATCACGTATCTGAGATGGTACACTCGGCAGGAAAAGGAGACGGAAGAAGCGCTTGCCCAAGCTGCGCAGAAGGAGGCTAGGATAGCAGAACTGGAGAGGGAACTGCGGCGTCGTCCTGATGACGACTCCTCCAGGGATGTTGTGGAACTGAGGATTACTCTCCAGTTGGAGAGGGAAGATCGTGAGAGAGAACGTGCAGAGAAAGAAAGAGACGCAGAGAGAGAAAGAGCCAACAGATTGACTGAAAGGGAGGAACGAAGGGCCATGGAGGCCCAACTATTCAAACTCCGAATCAGCCTTGGTCTTGCTGAACAGTGGCTGAGAGATGGTGAGGAGCGCTATCGAAGAGCACGAGAGCGTGGCTTTCATGTTGGTAGCTTCTCTGCTGCTTCCGTGGATCAACGCCGGGGTGTGGGAATAGGAAGGGGAGTACAAAGCGGTAGGAGTACCACTTTTCATAGTTGGGTAGCACCTTTGAGAGCATTTTACCCGGAGAGTAGCGGGACTAGTAATGCGGAGAGAGAGGGCAGAACTTGATGTAATTTCATTGGTTTTTTTGGAATAAAATACAAGGTTCAGTTTGTTTGATTTTCACCTTTGCTTCTGTTGCCTGATTCCATGCACACATCACTGAAACAAACAAATCAGAATTTCTGTTCTGACTTGGCCCCTTGCTCAATAAGCAAATGGTCACTGTGACTGTCCTTGATAACTGGTCAAGGGGCCAAGCCTTTATTTAACGAAGGCAAGGGAAAGATGCGGTGATGATAAATGCGATAGGCAAGAACACAAATACAAGCGGTATTTTTTTTTTAAAAAAAAGGTGAGATGCTGCACGCAAAATGTAAAATTGATTTGTTTTTCTTTTTTATATTTGGTATTTTTTTGTTTTATCATAAAAAAGATTTTTGTGTTTACAAATATGTACATTTTCTCTTTTTCATTTTTGTTACTTTTTATCATTTCAATTTTTTTGTTGCTAACGCCCGGCAAGCACCCGAATGGCACCTAACCTACGTGAGAACATGAGTTTCTTACTAACCTCCCAGGTATCCTAAGTGCACATCTAGGTTGATTTGGGCCTCTAGACCCCTCGAATGATGATCCCGCCAGTTAAGACTTACCCTGATGACAATACCGTCATACCATGCTTAGGCTCCCAGTCGCTTCCGACCACAAGGATTCACCCAAAAGGTGTTCGAGGTAAATGATTTGCCCGACCCGGGTCTGTTTCCTCACAACTCTAGATGGTATATGATGGAACACCCTGGAACCCTAACGAGCAACCGCGTGACGCTGACCCGGAATCAGACGCCGTCGCACCCATAGGTGACGCGCTTGCATTGGCCTAAGCCCGAGGTTTAAACAAGAAGACATCAAGGCGGTAAACATGGGTCTTGACCAGCCAGAAATACGGAGACTCCTTCGCAGCGATAGCTTTTACTTTTCAAAGTAGGCAACCAAATGTGTATATTAAAATAAGGTCGCAGACCCTGGGCAGTTTTCACCTTTCAGAAACTCCATCGAACCTTCATCTTTAGAGGAAGAAGGAAGAGCGTAGGGGATAAACCTCCTGAGAGGACCGGCAAAACCGTTAACCCGGCGAGCGAATAAGGGCCCATTAACTCTTTCTTTTCGGAAAACTTCGGACCAAATCTCGAGCATTTACATTCCACGGCCCCTTTCGTGGATTCAGACTTTTGCTTTGAGGGGTTCCGTTTATCGCAACAGGCACGGTCACGACCAGGCTTTTCTCTTGATTTTGATTTTGTATTTCTTTTTGTGAGGGAGATATAGTCGTTTGACGTTTGTGGGCTCCCTTTCGTATGCCTGCGGGGACACTGCCCTCTTCTCGTGCTCTGATCGATGCTCGAGGAAATGGATCCTACTCTTACCTTTGGGGTTTGAGTTTCGGTTTCTCATGCTCAGCGTTTTAAGGGCGCCGACTGTCTCATTTGATCGAAGAGAAAAGAATAAAGATTACAGCTTCCGAAGATCTTCTGGGTGGGGCCCCACCGTAGGTGATGCTACCGACTTTTTTGAATAAAATACATAAGTGAGCACATGTTAGCTTCCTTCGAGCGAGCATAGGCCGACGTGGCCGGACAGGGATCTCCACGGTTCTGGCAAATCAAGACCCGGTGCCTACCAAGTCTTAATGGGCCCTATCCTAACATGAAGGTTAGATGTAGGGACTTAACTACATGGTGACTGCCAGGCATCGACATTTTGAATTTTCCATATTTTTAGTGGTTTTCAATATTTCTTTGTTTTTGATGTTTTTATCTTTTCATCATTTTTTTTGTTTTGTGCTAAGGGTAGTATTTCTTAAGATAAAGCCCATTCCAAGGGTGGGATAACTCGGTCCCTTCGGCGTTGATTAGCTTGTAGGCGTTGCCAGGGTACACGGCTTGAATTACAAATGGTCCTTCCCAATTGGGTTGGAGCTTAGAACGCGGCCCTCCAGGTTTGACAAAAATTCTTTTTACGACCATCTCATCGATTTTGAATTTTCTCTCAACGACTTTCTTTTGGTAAAAGCGAGCGAGTCTATTTTGATACACACGTGCGTGTTCGGCAGCGGCCAGCCGCTTCTCATCCAAGAGTTCCAACTGGGCGAGGAGTGAATTACGACGATCGTCGAGGGGAAATTCCTCATCCAATTGTACCCTGAGAGAAGGGATCAGAGTCTCATACGGGACTACCGCTTCCATACCATAAGTAAGGGCAAATGGAGTCTGCCCGGTGGGGGTACGGATTGAAGTGCGATAGGCCCATAGGGCTTCGATAAGTTTTTCTGTCCAGTCTGAAAACTTACTAGACTCGCAGGTTTTTTTGATGATTTTGAGCAATGTTTTATTGGTGGCCTCCGCTTGGCCGTTACCTTGTGGGTAATAAGGCGATGAATGATGCAATGCAATTGCATACCTTTTGCAGAGGTCCTGTAGGTCCTGAGAAATGAACTGTGGCCCATTGTCGGTGACGATCATGCTTGGGACGCCGAATCTGGCGAGGATGTTTTTCATGATGAACTTGCAGACTGTTGACCCCTTGATTTCCGCGTAAGCTTCGGCTTCGGCCCATTTGGTGAAGTATTCCGTCGCAGTAAGGATGAAAGATTTCTGCTTGGTGAGGGAATTAGGATCACCTAGGGGACCAATGATGTCGAATGCCCACATGGAGAAAGGCCATGGGGAGGATATTGGATGAAGTGAGGAAGATGGTGAATGGATTTTATCGGCGTGAAGTTGACACTTGACACACCTACGGACATAGACAGCACAATCCTCTTCCATAGTGGGCCAATAAAAGCCTTGCCGAATGATCTTCTTGGCGAGCATCTGATTATTCACGTGGCCACCGCACACACCCGAGTGCGTCTCCTCTACACATTTCCAAACCTCATCGTCACCAAGACATCTTAACAGAATACCAGTAAGGCTCCTCCTATAGAGTAGACCTCCAACCAATGTATATTTCTGAGCCACCCTTCTTATGGCTTTCTTGTCCTCTGTGGTGGCCCCTTCAGGATAAGACTGATCTTGGCAGTATTTGACGATTTCATAGAACCATGGTTTCTCTTCATCAGCCAGTTCTTCTTCGGCCTCTGCCAACATGATCTCCCTCTTCTCAAGGGTATCTTCCTGCAGGATCTTTCTTGCTATCCTGTCTTTGATATTTACATAGGAAGCATCATCGATTGCAGGGGCGTGAAGTTTGTAGATGGAAATGGACTTAAACCATCTTCCTAGAGGGAACCTTATGGATGATGCCAACGAGACGAGGGCATCGGCGAGAATATTCTGATGACGAGGGACATGAACAAAGATCAGTTTTGTGAACAGTTTGGCAAAGGCAGCAGTGAGTTCTTGGTATGGCTTGAGTTTGGGATCGCGAGTGCGATATTTAGTGAGCACCTGGCGAAGGATGAGTTGACTATCACCTACGACTCGCAACTCAGTGATACGAAAAGAATGGGCGAGTTCTAGGCCAGCTAGAAGAGCTTCATATTCGGCTATATTGTTGGTGACTGGAAATTTGAGCTGGTATGCCAATGGGAATGTGAGGCCTTCAGGCGACAGGAGGGCGATGCCGATTCCTCTCCCTTGAGAATTCAGAGCTCCATCAAAATATAGTGTCCACATTGGCTCCTCTGATTAGTTGACGGACATTAGTTCCTCATCTGGAAACTCTGATTGGACAGGATCGAACTTGGGAAGAGGATGGTGAGCGAGATGCTCGGCTATGGCATAGCCTTTAATCGCCTTTTGCTGGATGCAGGTGATGTCGAACTGAGAGAGAAAATTTTGCCAGCGTGCTAGCCTATCCGTAAGGACGGATTTCTCCAGAAGGAATTTGATAGGATTCATTCGAGCAATCAAGTGGACCTCATGAGCCAAGAAGTAGTGCTTCAATTTCTGCACTACCCAAACGAGGGCAGCACAGGTTTTCTCCATGACGGTGTACTTCTGCTCACAGGGATTGAGAAGTTTGGACAAGTAATAGGTTGCCCGTTCCTTGCCTTCTTCATCAGCTTGTGCGAGGACAGCTCCCACAGAGTCATCCAAGACTGAGACGTAAAGGATCAGAGGTTTTTCTGGTTTAGGTGGAATGAGAACGGATGGACTAGCCAGATATTCCTTCAACCCATCAAAAGCTTTCTGACATTTAGAATTCCAGTGGAATTCTACTCCTGGCTTGGTCAACTCGTAGAGAGGTCTACACCTTTGTGAATGTTGGGACACAAACCGACGAATAAACTGCAACCTCCCGATTAAACCTCGGACTTCCCTCAAATTCTTGGGAGGCGGCATATCCCTGATAGCCTTGACTTTGTCGTGATCTATCTCGATCCCTCTCTTACTCACAATGAACCCCAGCAATTTTCCCGACGACACACCAAACACACACTTTTTCGGGTTCATTTTCAATTGGAACTCCCTTGACCTCTGCAAGACCTTAGCCAAAACTTCTGGATGTTCTATCCTGGTCCTTGATTTCACTAATAAGTCATCCACATACACTTCCAGATATATGTGCATCATGTCATGAAATATGGCCATCATCGCTCTTTGGTAAGTAGCTCCAGCATTCTTTAATCCAAACGGCATGACCACGTAACAATATGTTCCCCAAGGGGTAGTGAATGACGTCTTTTCCTGATCCTCTTCTGCCAAACGAATTTGATTATATCCTGAAAATCCATCCATGAATGAGAGGGTCTCATATCCTGCCGTGTTATCGATCAACACATCAATGTGAGGCAAGGGAAAATCATCATTTGGACACGCGCGGTTAAGGTCCCGGAAGTCGATGCAAATCCTGACTTTCCCATCTTTCTTCATGACCGGGACAATGTTCGCCACCCATTGAGGATAAAGAACGACTCTAATGAACCTGACTTTGTGGAGCTTATCGACCTCTTCTTTCATTTTCAAAGCCATTTGAGGATGGAAACGCCTTAACCTTTGTTTTACCGAGACCGACCCTGGTTTTAGGGTTAAACGGTGTTCGACCAAGGTTGAATCCAGACCCGGCATATCCTCGTAGCTCCATGCAAACGTGTCCTTATATTCCTTGAGAACCTCAATTAATGCCTCTTCTTCAGAGGGTGGTAGGTTGTCACTTATGAGGATGATCCTAGGGTCTTCCTCAGTTCCCAAGTTGACTTCTTTGGTGGATTCTTCTACGGCAGTTGACGGCTCGTCGAATCTCCTCATTCCACTAGCGTATGCGCCCGCCGCATCCTCATATTCTTCACCCTCATCTTCAGTGGGGCATTCTTCATCCGTGATCTCGTAGACTCCATACCCTTCATCAAATGCACAGTCGCCCTCACATTCTATTTCCGGTAGCCGGATGGGATTTTCTAGCAACTGGGGGATGGCAAGGAGGGCTTGACACCTGGAGGCTAAATCTAGAAGGAATCGACGAGGGATCTGCCTACCCTTGGATTTCTTCCTAGGTACTACCCTTGGCCTATCATTCCTAGATTGACTGACAATATTTACAGAAGAAGAGGAAGTCGAAGAGGATGGTGTAGAATGTACAGGAGAAGACCCCTCAGAGGAGGGGTAGAAAAGGTCACTCATCAGACCTTGGACGGGTGGTCCGCAAGGGGGGACGCACCCGTGGGAGATGTAGGAGGTTTCCTCAACGAAGATGTGTTGTTGGGGAATTTGAAAATTGACATTTTTTTTCGTTTTCATTTTTTATGACAAAACAGTGAAAAGAGATTGGAGGAGAGAGAAAAGTGGTTATGGCTAGAGGGTTGTGAGGCTCATAGAGCAGATCATGGTTGAAGACCTGGCGCGGGTTGAGAAGCCCTCGTAGGTATGTAAGCAAAGAAGGGGACCTGGGAAGATCATCAGACAATTGTCTGGCCCAGGAAGAAGATATCAGCAAAGGCTGAGACGAGTGGATGGAGAAGATGGCGGCTAATGAACTGTCGACGGCAATGTTGAGGACGGATGAAGATCCGTCGATGACAGGGTCCTTCTGGCGAGGATGAGGATAGTTTGGAACCTTGGCAAGAGTTGTAATATTCTCTGGTATTCCGGAGATCAATGGTGGTCCTTCAAGCTGTGGAGAGGAGAACATCCTTTCCAGTGCAACGAAAATGTCCCGTATGTCAAACCATTTGTTCCACTCGCATTCCGGATCTTTGATCTTACCTTTTTTGGTGATCCTCGGACATTTTTCAGTCAAATATACAGCATGTGATCCCCCATATGCTTCTCGTGGGTAATCTCCCATCTGAACAATGGGCCCTCTGTTGAAGTGGTTTGATAGAGTCCATGTGAGGGGCTTCCAATCCGCCTTGAACGATCCTTTGAAGCGTAGGCCAAACCTACGGTTCGGCCTAATTTCCTTTGGCGGTTTGAGCATACCCTGTAATTGTGCGCCCAGACCTTTACCCTATTGATAGCCGATGTTCCTCATAATTTCCCAACCTTTGGAGTGAAAAGGGAGACATGATGTTGCGATTGTCCTGACCGGCTCCTTTGGTGCTAGTGGAACGTGAGATAGATCACGCACGTCCAGCAATGACAATATGGGCCGATGAGACGGCCAAACAGAGGGCAGAGAGGTGTTGATAGCATCCACTGTGTGAAGGACAGGTGTACTGACTACTTTAATAATCCTCCCATTGTAAGGAAACTTCAGACACTGATGGTTGGTGGAAGGCACAGCGTCCATGGCTTCGATGTAAGGGCGACCCAATATAGCCTTGAATGTGGGGTCCATGTCGAGGACATGGAATTCCGTGGGAATTGACATGGGGCCTAGTTCTGCCTTCAGAATAATCATCCCCTGTGGCGGCCTTTTGCTATTGTCATAAGCCGTGACCGTGATCGAGGAAGGTCTTATTTGTCCCTCGTTGACCCCACACAACTGAAGGGTGTCCATGGAGATCACATTTATGGACGCACCCGTGTCCACAAGACACGGGTTTATGGATACCCCATTAATTTTTATTGAAATGCACAGTGCATATTTTCGAGCTTCCTTGGGAGCGAGCTCGTAGTTGTGGAACATGATGGCCGGTTGTGTGTCCGTTGGGGTCAGGACGGTCGAAATCTTCTCCACGGGGAGGTCTTCATTAACCATGACTTTTTGAAGATATTCCATCAAGGCCGCCTGGTGGGATGTGGATCTTTGAAGTAGCTCAAGGATGGAGATCCGAGCAGGTGTCTTGTCCAAGTGTTTCAATAGATCATACTGTGTTCCAGGGATAGCTCTTTCTGGTTGTTCTCCATCATCCTTCTCTGGCTGAGATTGCTCAGAATTCTGACTATTGTGGGGGAAAACCCTGTGGAAAATCCTTCCACTCCGGAGCACCATTGCCTGCGGCTTTTGTACCTCTGTGGGGGTAGCAGTGGGTTTTAACCGAGGTTTGAGGGGTAGTGGTGGAGGAATGGTTGATGAAGCAGGGGTGATGACGGGAGCAGGGATTCTGATGAGGGGTTTGTTAGGTGGAGGCATGGTGGAGGTAGAGGGGATATCGCGCGGATTATGAAGGATAAGGGGTCTGGAAGGTGGAGGTGGAGACGAAGTAGAAGTGGGTAGGGCTTGAAGCGGGTAATGATTTTGAGGTGGGTGATGGGTAATGAGTGATTTTGAAGGTATTAGTGGTGATACAGTGGAGAAAGACGGGGTTATGTATGGTTGACGGATGATAAGGGGTTTAGAAGGCGTAGGGGTAAATGTGGTAGAGGTGGATGGTAAAGTGGGGGAGTGGGAGAAGATGAGAGGGTGTGAAGGCGTAGTGGAAAGTGTCGGTTGATAGGGGATCGGGGTACGGATGAGAGGGCGTAATGGTAGTGAAAATGGTGAAGGCGATACTGACGCGGGTTGATGAGAGAGAGGTGTTACCCGGGCAAGGCAAGGGTGTTGCGTGATAATAGGATTGGCGGTAGAAAGAATGGAGGTACTTTCCTGGTGCCACACCTGCTCTCTCCCGACTTACGGGAAGGAGGAGATGGGGTTAACCTGATGATTGGGCTGTTGGTGCTCCGGTAATGGATTCTGGATTATGCCCATGTCGGGCTGTTGTTGTGGGGCATGTTGAAGCTGTTGTTCTTGTTGTGGTTGCTGTTGCTGCTGCTGTTGTAACTGCTGTTGTTGTAACTGTTGCTGTGGCCTATGAGGAGGTCTCCTAGCCTTGCGAGCCGCGACGTATCGTCTCATTTCATCCCAATCTATTTGATGTTCATCATTCATATCGTGGATGTAATCTTTGAAATGGAAGCAGTAATCTACTGTGTGTCCTGGCTGCCTGTGGTAGACGCAGTATTTGGAGGTATCAACATTCGGGGGCCACACGGGCCTTTCTCTGGGTAGGGCGAGTTGGTTTGATGCCATGAGGGCATTAAAAATGTCTGCTAAGGTTTCTGACAATGGTGGGTAGTAGGCTCTCTTGGGACCGAGCGGCCTCCTTTGTTGCTGTTGGGGACCATAGTTCCCCGGGGGTGGAACTTGGTTGTACTGAAGCGGTGGTTGTTGTTGCTGAGGTTGTGGTTGTTGTTGCTGGGGTTGACGTAATGGAGGCATATTATCCTGGGGTGGATTATTTCGGGGTGGAGGACGAAGAGGGAAAGGACCTGGTTGGAGGGGAAGTCGGGGCATTTGTGGAGGCCTTGGGTTGACTGCATAGTTGGCATTGTTGACCGCACCCACTTGCTCATTTGTCACGACCCCTTCTGTGGCTCCGCCCGGGACACCAGCGCTTGTTTTTCTGACCACTTTGGATTTCGGCGACTCAAACATGTTCATAATGGGGGAGTCTTTTAACTGGGTTTGGATGTATCGGGCCCTTTCATAGAGTTCCTCCATTGTAGTAAGTTTATTCATGGCCAGGACGTGTCTGAACTGTGGGGTTGCATTAGATACAATCATCTTCACTTGTTCGGGCTCGGAGAGGGTATCCCTTATTCTTTCCGCTAGAGACCTCCATCTATCAGCATAGCGGACAAAATCTTCGTCGGGCTTCATCTTTTCGGCCACTAGGTCGGTAATGGAGAGTGAGGGACCGACCCTATCCCTATATTTCTGCAAGAACCTTCTCTGGACTATTTCAAAATTCTCGACCTCGCGGGGCTCCAAGGAATAGAACCACTCAAGCGCGGGACCATCCAATGATCTCCGAAAGAGGTATGCCAGGGACCTCTGATCGTTTTGCCAATAGGAGGATTCATACATGAAATCCTTGAGGTGAATGAAGGGGTTGCCGGTACCATTGTATCTGCGGTACGTGGGCATTTCGGAGGGAGGAAGATGAATGACGGGAAGGATTGGCAAAGCAACCTCCGGGGTGGCTTTCACGTCCACCATCCTTCTCAGATTTTGAAACTGCTCGTCCATGCGGTTGAACCTATTGAGGAGCGATTGGGCGAGCTCCTCTGGAGGTGAAGGTGGCACTTGCCACTGGGGGAGAAACTGTCTCCCGGAGACTTGAGGGGGGAACCCGGAATGAGAGGGAGCTGTCGGACCGCCGACAGTTGGCCCTGGTTGAAGCGGTGTGTGGGGAACAATGGGAGTTTGAGATTGTGACGGGAACTGGAATGAGGGTGGTTGTTGGCTCGCTTGTCCTTGAAGCGAGGGAGACTGGATGGCTTGCGCCAATGAAGGAGATGGAATGGCCTGCACGGACTCTTGGAGAGGTGCGATGGCCGGAGTTGATTCCTGGGGCGTGGGGGAAACAGATTTCCCCTTCAGAATGGCCTGGAAGGCCCGGAGCTGTTCAGAGGTAAGCTCCGTGTTGGTGAGGACGCCCAGTAAGGAAGAGATATCCTGTGGTGGGGACGTGTCCCCGGTAATAACCTGCACCTCATGCGAGGGCTCATGAGAAGGACCCGAGTCCATAGCATAGACTCGCGGGTCGGCTGACAAACCACGACTAGGGTGGTTCTCCTCAAAAGACACGTGAGCCATGCTCACAGTTTTCCCAGAACGCAAAAACATACACTAGCAAGCAGGTAGCAGAGATTATCAAACAAGTGGATGCCTTTACGCCTTTTTTGTGTTTTGATTTTGATGATTTTTTTGGTGTTTTTAGCGAGATCCGAAGTTCACACAAAATAGGGACCCTAGTTTATTTTTGTTTCACCGCCGTGTCAGCTAGGGTCTCTCGTCTCACCACGAATGAAATGACTAACTCCGGAGAACTTCAATGGTACAACCAGCCCAGTGAACGAAGAGGAGATTCTTCGATGTCGGGGACTTACGGAGGTCCCAGTGTAGGAGATTCTAATCCGTTGAGAGGAATTCCTAAACGGAGAGTCCTTCCTTCACCGGGAAAGGGTGATCCTCAAAAAAATGAAAAAAGGATGGAAAAGAGGGATGGATGCATGCAATGAAACGCTGACAGAGATATGGAGTGGAAAAACAACAGAAACAACAGACCTATAATAAACAAACAACCAATCACAACTAACAGTGCTGCCGTGAGCACAACGGGGGTGCGCCCGTGTAACGACCCGAGAATCCGATTACCGGGAAGGCCCGATAACCCGAGACTCGCACCGCCACCCACGAGCCCGAAGACTCGGAAGGGTTAAAAGGATGGTGTGGAAACTACACAAGCATCACAAATAATTGCAGAAATTAAACAGTTATGATATTAAGCAGGAAATGAATTAACATTTTACATGGTCCACAATAAAATAACAACAACAGCAACAGTAGTCCACGACTAGTACAGTGACAAGAAAGAAAAGTACAGCTACACGGGGCATCCCCCGGCTCTGACCTCTGGCACTACCTCTGGGCACCCGCACCACGCTTCCGCTGCGTTCCTGACACGCTCCCCGAAGGTGGCGCCTCACCTGAAACACGGTGAAAACACGCAGGGAATGAGTCTCGGAACAAGACTCAGTAGGGATCACTCGAACCCTACCTCGAAAAACGAGAAACCACTACTCTAGCGGTAGAAAGGTACCTCGGAAAGGAAAGCCCTGTACTCTACAGAACTAGACCCTAACGGCACGCAAACCGACACACGTGCCACGGTACGAGAAGACCGAAACTCAACGGTCGAACCGTCAAAACCCGAAGGTCGGAAACACACGACTGACAGTCTGACACTCCGTACTCGGCAGGAGTACCACCCACTAGAAGCACAGCCGGTAGCGTCCCCTGACGTCTTACACCGCACCGCAGGTGAACCGCCTGACGTGGTAGGTCCTACCCGAGGCGCAGACACCGTACAAGTAACCACAACAAGTGACTAGCTGGGGTCACGCCCGTCGACGTGGGTCCAACCGCCCCCAACCACGTGTGCACACACAGACCGCGCGTCCCTGGTCTGGCCCTCTGACCGGTTTTCCCCTCAGCCGGACTCTGGCTGCAAGACGTGGGGCCCAACGGTAACCGGTCCACAAACCGTCTCTAAAGGTCAGCCCGTACACCACTCCCTGGTGCGACTAGCACACGCGTACTAGTAGGCTACGACTAGTGGAGGGTCACAGAAGGAGTAGACTCTCAAGTCTCGGAAAACAACGGTGCAACTGCAGGTACGAGGAACGCTCCTTGTACCAACACCGACGCACGGTGACCAGCTGACAACAACATCTCCCGGTACACTCTGTACGACGAGAGACACACCGACGCAACCCGTACCCTTGAACGGTCCACACTGGGCCGCTCAGGGATGTGCGGTCACACAGGGACCGCACAAGGGTTAGAACGGTCATATCAGGACCGTTCCACCCAGGGTCCAAACGACAGATAAACGGCCAACACAGGACCGTTCAAACAGATGTGCGGCCAACTCTTGACCGCACGTGGGTGAGGAACGGTCACCTACTGGCCGCTCGTCTCCCAACGGTAAAAAGCCTGGACGGTTAGTCCTTAGCCGCACTTGGGGAAGGGCGGCTACGGCTTAGCCGTTCAGGTGTTGTGCGGTCAGGGCCAGACCGCACATCCAACCATAGCGCTAGGGGATGTACGGCCAGCACCTGGCCGTGCAAGGGGTTATGCGGTCAGCTCCTGGCCGCACATCCCAGAGCACTGCACAACGGTCACAACCAACGGTCAAAACCCTTGGGGTTGGGCGGTAGCTGTGGGGCCGCACATTAGGATATGCGGTCCCACGATAGACCGCCCAAGCCCACTGCGCGCCAAGCCTCACCCAAAGCGCGCCGAGCCGATGAACGGTCCGAACGGAACCGCATAGGGGTTGTGCGGCCACTGGTTCGACCGCACATCGCTCACCGGCGAGAAAATGGCGAACCTCACCGGAATCGCCCAATCGGCCTCAAAACAAACCCCACGGAGGGGGAAATGGCGAGAGAAGAACCCCCAAGCCCCCTAGCATGCTCCTACGCCCTTAAACCGTGAAATCGGGGCTCAAAACGATGGATCGGACGAACTCACCCCGCGGCATGATCGACCCTTCCCGGCTCAAAATAAACCCCTCTCGACCTCGTCTCGAGCTGAAACTCACGGGGAAGGAAGACATGAGGCTAAGGAACGTCACCCTACCTCCGGTCCGCGACGAAACGCTCCGATCCGAGCTCGAAGTCGCGAAGAACGCCGCTAGAATCTCGCCTCTCCACGCCTCCCACGCTCGCCGTATGCCCGCACGATCGCCTCGCCGCCGCCCACGTCACCGCGCCGTCGCCCCGCCGCCGTCTGCAGCCGGAGGGGAGCTCGCCGTGGCCAACCGGGAGGAAGAGAGGGAGAGGGAGGGAGACACGGTGGAGGAGGAAGGAGGAAGAAGAAGAAAAGAGAAAAGAAGAAAAAAAGAAAAGAAAAGAAAATGGGAATATATAGAAAATCCGATTTTTCGGAAAAATACCGAAAATTAGAAAAATACATTTCCGGAATCCTCGGAACGCACCGATCGCAACGGTACCACTCGTGCCTCGGGGAACTGCCCGGTTCGCCCGCAGCGAGCGTCCGAAGAAAAAGCCGAAACACACACCGGAAATCGGAAAACACGCGCGGAAAAAGCCGCGGAACGCCTCCGGGCCTCCGAAACGACTCCGGATCGCGCCGATCCGAACACGAAAGATGTCCGAAACGAAATTTCGGACACAACGGAGCCGGACGCTCCAAAAACTAGATCCGGGACCCATGAAGAAGGATCCGAAAGGTCCGGGATATTACAGCGCGGGCGCCAAGGTGGAGAGGCACGGATGGTGCCGAACTTGCAAGGGTAGCCGAAAGGAAGCAGTAGACGTCCCACCGTGATCGCCAATCTGTGAGCGACGTCACGCGGTTCGGGGAGCGGAGAGGACGCGGAGCGCGCGGGCTCCTCTTTTTGTTTGCTGCAACACAGGAATAAGAGAAGAGAGAAGGGGCCACCACGGGAGATTGCTCCGGCGGGGCGAGCGGGACAAATGTAATATAACAAGATATGGGGGTTAAACGGCCATAGCGGGAAGTGACTCGCCGCGACCTCGGGGGGGGGGGACGGGAATGGTGCAGAAATTAAATAGCAAGAATTGAAACGGCCATTGGGGAAGTGACTCGCCGCGGCCTCGAGAATATGAATAGATAAGAATATAACATATAAGAACGGGAACATGAATAGATAAGAATATAACATATAAGAACGGTAATTTAAACGGCCATTGGGGAAGTGACTCGCCGCGGCCTTGATGACAAGATGTGATCGCCAGGGGCCAAAAGACCCCAAAATAAAGAAAGTGACCGCGCCTACCTCAAGAGCGGGAGATGGCGGGTTGCTTCTTCCTCCCCCTTCGGCCGGCCGACGGAGAGGGCTTTCCTTGGTTACCCTTGCAAAACAGTAGACAATAAACGAACGGAATTAGAAAATGGCAGTGTAATAACAATTCCTTGCAATAAAAGTAATGAGATCGTGACCTGACACACACCTGGTTGGTGTGGTTTTAAACCCCTCTCGGACTCGAGTAGGAGGAAAATGCGATGATGAATGCAAGAAGTATGCAAGAGACGGCGCCCTTATGTAGGGAGATAGAGGATGCAATATGAGGAATGTAAAGAACTATGTAGAAAAAGGGGAAGAAAAAGGCTTATTGGAGGAGCCGAGGGTGAGATCCGGCGGAGCTCCGGCAGCGTAGGGACCACGTGGAAGCACGGTGGATGAAGACGACCTTCCTCTCGCGAGCGTGGGCACCCGAGAAGCCGGCAGAACCTCCACCTACAAAAGACCCCACGGGTTAGAAAATGACTCCGGTAGCCTCTGGGCTCCGGCAGCCTATCGGATCTCTTAGAAGCTCCTCCAGAACTGAGGGGGTGGGCCTCTATTTATAGGGCTCCGGAGGGTGGAGATGTCCAGGACCGTGGACACCTCCATCAGGGTAAAAAAGATAGTTTATTCTATTTTTATTCATTTTTTCGGAATATTTTTGTGGAGATGTCCAGGGCCCCGGACGCCTCCCACAGGTCCACCGAACACCGCCGACGGTCGCACGCGGTTTGACACAATGCGTGGTTTTGTGAGCGGCGCCTCGTGATTCAGAAATGGGCGCGTCCAGCTGTCTGGACGTCTCCATAATTTGGATTTTTTCACACACGACAAACGGTCGTTCGGTGGGCGACGCCCGTGAGGGAGTTGATGGAGGCATCCAGGGGCCTGGACGCCTCCATAAATATATTGTTTTTATTTTTTTGTTTTGTCTTTTTATGCCAAAGCATATTTTTTTTTATATTTATTTTTATGGAGGCGTCCAGGGGCCTGGACGCCTCCATTAATATATTATTTTTTATTTTGTTTTGTCTTTTTATGCCAAAGCATATATATTTTTTTAATATTTATTTTTATGGAGGCATCCAGGGGCCTGGACGCCTCCATTAATATATTATTATTTATTTTGTTTTGAGCTTTGAAAAATAAATTAAAAGAATGGGGGCGTCCAGGGGCCTGGACGCCCCCATAAAGACCCACCCGGGTCCTCAGTTCAGGGGTTGGCGGCCGCCCGGCAGACACTCTTCTTGGTTCCGGAACCTCCTGATGCGTCTGACTGGTGTTGATGCCGTCCGAATGCCGTGACGAGACGATTCTGGATGCCGAAAAGGGCGGAAGAAGACTCAAGAAAAGGAAGCACTCAAGTGATTCAAAACGCGTAAGCCGTTGCGGGGCGTTGTATAGTAATATGAGACTTTCTCAGGAGACGTCAGGAATGGCGTGTTTACACCAATGTGTAGACTCGATCAGCATAAGGCACAGTATAGACATCAACTCTGCACATTGAATGTATAGACTTCAAGTGTGAAGACCATTGTATAGACTTTGGATTCGAAGACCAATGTGCAGACTTTGGATTTGAAGACCAATGTGCAGACTTCAAGTTTCACTGTGGATGTACAGACTTTATGAAATCAAGCGATGTGTAGACTTGAAGCTCCACGATGGATGTATAGACTTCAAATATCACTGTGGATGTATAGACTTCAAATATCACTGTGGATGTATAGACTTCAGGAAATCAAGCGATGTGTAGACTTCAAAGAAGTTGGCGATTCAATGTACAGACTTGATGAAGCGAAGCCAATGTACAGACTTAAGTGTAACTAAAGCCTTGATCGTAGGAATAGGCTAGAGTGTATAGACTTCAGGCTTCAGAAATGAGTGTACAGACTTCACTTAAGAAACGTAGGGAAAGACTCCAATGTATAGACTTTGGCTTGAACGAAAGTCAGTGAAGAATGAATAGACTTTCACGATGTGTAGACTTTGGATACGTGAAAGCTACAATGAAGGAATGTACACACTTGACCAATTCAAAGGCAAATCGAGTGTACAGACTCTGAGTCCAAACCCAACGGTTGTACAGACTTAGAATGTGAAGACTGATGTACAGACTTCATTAATCAAAGCATGAATGAGACGCTGTACAGACTTAGCCTAAGACATGCATGAACTGACGCTGTATAGACTCAATCTAGACAAGTCTGCTAAAGGAGTCGACCCATCAGATGAAGGAATGTACACACTTGACCAATTCAAAGGCGAATCGAGTGTACAGACTCTGAGTACAAACCCAACGGCTGTACAGACTTAGAATGTGAAGACTGATGTACAGACTTCATTAATCAAAGCAGGAATGAGATGATGTACAGACTTAGCCTAAGACATGCATGAACGGACGCTGTATAGACTCAATCTAGACAAGTCTGCTAAAGGAGTCGACCCATCAGAGGATGCGTCGACCCATGACAGTGAGAAACGCAAACAACAGTGTATGAAATGCAAAGAACACATAGTCAATCTGATAGAGTAATTTCATCAAAGCAAGAGTAGTTGCCAATCAATCAAAACAATGGTGTTGCCAATGAAATAAAGTAAGTGTCAACATCATCAACATAGAGGGGTCACAACAAGCTACACGGGGCATATCCCGGCTCTGACATCTGGCACTACCTCTAGGCACCCGCAGCACGCTGCGCCCCAGACGCGTTCCCCTGGGGCGGCGCCTCACCTGAAACACGGTGAAAATATGCAGGGAATGAGTCTCAGAACAAGTCTCAGTAGGGATCACTCGAACCCTACCTCGTAAGACGGGAAACCACTACGCTAGTAGTAGGAGAGTACCTCGGAAAGGAAAGCCCTGTACTCTACACAACAAAGATCCTACGGCACGTAAACCGACACACGTGCCACGGTGATGTTGGGTTAGATGGACACAGTCTATCTCCACTGAGTGTGGATCTAGAGGGGGGGTGAATAGATCAACTTGCCTAATTTAAAACTACTGTAAGTTCTAAAGCGGAATTTAGGCAAACATCAGTTAAGCTAAAGGAAGAATGCTAAGCAAAGGGTCGACCCATGAAAGCCATTCACCATATCTATGTATCGAAAGCTAGATATGAGCATGAGCGATGAAACCAAATAAGCTAAGCAAGAATTTCCATCGCACACAGATCAAACAAAAACACAAACACACTGCACACACAATTTTTAGGTGGTTCGGTCAACGACCTACGTCCACCCCACACTCAACCGAGTATGGCTTCCTGCTGCGCAACACAGCTTGCGTCCGCTGGGCTTTACAGCTTGGCCAAACAATCCGCTGATACACAGCTTCGCTGGGCACTACAGCTTGCCGACCAGAGGATCTGATCCTCTGCAACCGCTGGGGAAATACAGCTTAACCCGTCCAGTGGAGACTACCACTGCAAGACCGCTGACACACAGCTTGAGGAAACAATATTCGGAAATGATAGACAAAATCAAAATGAAAAAGGAAAACCCAAAAGCAATGTAGCTCTAAAGAGCAAAGCTCAGCTCTGGTTTTGAACCACGAGACTGAGATACAAACTCTCTCACTCTCACTCTCAATCAGCTCTCTATCTCTTCTTCTCTCGTTTTCTTCTTCTTCTCTATTTCTTCTTCTTCTCTGTATCTTTTCTCTCAGTGGATCGAAGGAGCCTTGCTGCTTTGGCTGTATAGACTTTCTATCATTCTCTTCGATCTCTCTTCTTCTGTGGAAGAAGGCATGTTTATATAGCAACAGCAGCAGCAGCAGCAGGCGTGTGCTCTCCACGTTTCCCGCCAAAGCATTTGGACCACGTGGCAGCATCCAATGGAGTGTCAGAACACGTGTCCTCATCTGGATACCTTGTTCTTCTCGGATCACGAGCCAGGTACCTCGGATCACGTGCCCTTCATTTGTCTCTGCATTCCCTGTCAGACAGACAAGAACATATTCAGTTTAACTGTAAACCCTGTACAGGCTTTGCAACCACGAGTGCAATGCAAAGTATGCACAACGCAATGTATAGACTCAATGATCGTAAAGGCTTCATGAGAAGGAAAGCAGTGTATAGACTTAGTAAATATAAAGGCTTCATAAGAATGAAAAACCAATGTACAGACTTGCCCAAAGTATAGACTTTATATGAAGAGGCAACGGCTGTACATACTTCCTATATGAAGCAGCCACTGTACATACTCAAGGTGAAGACCGATGCCAATGTATAGACTTTACTGAAGACAACGGACTCGAGTGCAGTGTACAGACTTGACTATGCTCACCCAATACCAATGTATATACTTGATGCTCAAAGAGTGGCTGTACAGACTTGATAACGATGCAGAACGAACGGATGTACATACTTCATGTGAAAGCCCAATGTACAGACTTTGAAGAACAAGCAGCTACAGTCCAATGTGTGGACTTGTCATTCACTGGTGAGTGTACAGACTTCGTATGAAACACCAATGTGTAGACTTACCACCGACCATTATGTAGACTTGAAGAAGTGAGACGATGGCTAAGACACTGTACAATCGGATGTATAGACTCTACTTCACACAGTCCGATGTACAGACTAGGAATTTCAACTGAAGGGTGTATAGACTTGACCAAACAGTCCAGTGAATAGACTTGAATAGCTGAGGCCAGTGTACAGACTTGCCACCGACCAATGTGTAGACTCGATCAGCATAAGGCACAATATAGACATCAACTCTGCACATCGAATGTATAGACTTCAAGTGTGAAGACCATTGTATAGACTTTGGATTCGAAGACCAATGTGCAGACTTTGGATTTGAAGATCAATGTGCAGACTTCAACTTTCACTGTGGATGTATAGACTTTAGGAAATCAAGTGATGTGTAGACTTGAAGCTCCACGATGGATGTATAGACTTCAAATATCACTGTGGATGTATAGACTTCAAATATCACTGTGGATGTATAGACTTCAGGAAATCAAGCGATGTGTAGACTTCAAAGAAGTTGGCGATTCAATGTACAGACTTGATGAAGCGAAGCCAATGTACAGACTTGAGTGTAGCTAAAGCCTTGATCGTAGGAATAGGCTGGAGTGTATAGACTTCAGGCTTCAGAAACGAGTGTACAGACTTCACTTAAGAAACGTAGGGAAAGACTCCAATGTATAGACTTTGCCGTGAATGAAAGTCAGTGAAGAATGAATAGACTTTCACGATGTGTAGACTTTGGATACGTGAAAGCTACAGTGAAGGAATGTACACACTTGACCAATTCAAAGGCGAATCGAGTGTACAGACTCTGAGTCCAAACCCAACGGCTGTACAGACTTAGAATGTGAAGACTGATGTACAGACTTCATTAATCAAAGCATGAATGAGACGCTGTACAGACTTAGCCTAAGACATGCATGAACTGACGTTGTATAGACTCAATCTAGACAAGTCTGCTAAAGGAGTCGACCCATCAGATGAAGGAATGTACACACTTGACCATCTCAAAGGCGAATCGAGTGTACAGACTCTGAGTCCAAACCCAACGGCTGTACAGACTTAGAATGTGAAGACTGATGTACAGACTTCATTAATCAAAGCATGAATGAGATGCTGTACAGACTTAGCCTAAGACATGCATGAACTGACGCTGTATAGACTCAATCTAGACAAGTCTGCTAAAGGAGTCAACCCATCAGAGGATGCGTCGACCCATGACAGTGAGAAACGCAAACAACAGTGTATGAAATGCAAAGAACACATAGTCAATCTGATAGAGCAATTTCATCAAAGCAAGAGTAGTTGCCAATCAATCAAAACAATGGTGTTGCCAATGAAATAAAGCAAGTGTCAACATCATCAACATAGAGGGGTCACAACAAGCTACACGGGGCATACCCCGGCTCTGACCTCTGGCACTACCTCTGGGCACCCGCAGCACGCTGCGCCCCAGACGCGTTCCCCTGGGGCGGCGCCTCACCTGAAACATGGTGAAAACACGCAGGGAATGAGTCTCAGAACAAGACTCAGTAGGGATCACTCGAACCCTACCTCGTAATACGGGAAACCACTACGCTGGCGGTAGGAGAGTACCTCGGAAAGGAAAGCCCTGTACTCTACACAACAAAGATCCTACGACACGTAAACCGGCACACGTGCCACGGTGATGTTGGGTTAGATGGACGCAGTCTATCTCCACTGAGTGTGGATCTAGAGGGGGGGTGAATAGATCAACTTGCCTAATTTAAAACTACTGTAAGTTCTAAAGCGGAATTTAGGCAAACATCAGTTAAGCTAAAGGAAGAATGCTAAGCAAAGGGTCGACCCATGAAAGCCATTCACCATATCTATATATCGAAAGCTAGATATGAGCATGAGCGATGAAACCAAATAAGCTAAGCAAGAATTTCCATCGCACACAGATCAAACAAAAACACAAACACACTGCACACACAATTTTTAGGTGGTTCGGTCAACGACCTACGTCCACCCCACACTCAACCGAGTATGGCTTCCTGCTGCGCAACACAGCTTGCGTCCGCTGGGCTTTACAGCTTGGCCAAACAATCCGCTGATACACAGCTTCGCTAGGCACTACAGCTTGCCGACCAGAGGATCTGATCCTCTGCAACCGCTGGGGAAATACAGCTTAACCCGTCCAGTGGAGACTACCACTGCAAGACCGCTGACACACAGCTTGAGGAAACAATATTCGGAAATGATAGACAAAATCAAAACGAAAAAGGAAAACCCAAAAGTAATGTAGCTCTAAAGAGCAAAGCTCAGCTCTAGTTTTGAACCACGAGACTGAGATACAAACTCTCTCACTCTCACTCTCAATCAGCTCTCTATCTCTTCTTCTCTCGTTTTCTTCTTCTTCTCTATTTCTTCTTCTTCTCTGTATCTTTTCTCTCAGTGGATCGAAGGAGCCTTGCTGCTTTGGCTGTATAGACTTTCTATCCTTATCTTCGATCTCTCTTCTTCTGTGGAAGAAGGCATGTATATATAGCAGCATCAGCAGCAGGCGTGTGCTCTCCACGTTTCCCGCCAAAGCATTTGGACCACGTGGCAGCATCCAATGGAGTGTCAGAACACGTGTCCTCATCTGGATACCTTGTTCTTCTCGGATCACGAGCCAGGTACCTCGGATCACGTGCCCTTCATTTGTCTCTGCATTCCCTGTCAGACAGACAAGAACATATTCAGTTTAACTGTAAACCCTGTACAGGCTTTGCAATCACGAGTGCAATGCAAAGTATGCACAACGTAATGTATAGACTCAATGATCGTAAAGGCTTCATGAGAAGGAAAGCAGTGTATAGACTTAGTAAATATAAAAGCTTCATAAGAATGAAAAACCAATGTACAGACTTGCCCAAAGTATAGACTTTATATGAAGAGGCAACGGCTGTACATACTTCCTATATGAAGCAGCCACTGTACATACTCAAGGTGAAGACCGATGCCAATGTATAGACTTTACTGAAGACAACGGACTCGAGTGCAGTGTACAGACTTGACTATGCTCACCCAATACCAATGTATATACTTGATGCTCAAAGAGTGGCTGTACAGACTTGATAACGATGCAGAACGAACGGATGTACATACTTCATGTGAAAGCCCAATGTACAGACTTTGAAGAACAAGCAGCTACAGTCCAATGTG
The DNA here is from genome assembly GCA_022559845.1 of Amorphophallus konjac. Taxonomy (NCBI): domain Eukaryota; kingdom Viridiplantae; phylum Streptophyta; class Magnoliopsida; order Alismatales; family Araceae; genus Amorphophallus; species Amorphophallus konjac. The sequence continues at coordinate 26,140 of JAHNEJ010002658.1, forward strand.
TGGACTTGTCGTTCACTGGTGAGTGTACAGACTTCGTATGAAACACCAATGTGTAGACTTACCACCGACCATTGTGTAGACTTGAAGAAGTGAGACGATGGCTAAGACACTGTACAATCGGATGCATAGACTTTACTTCACACAGTCCGATGTACAGACTAAGAATTTCAACTGAAGGGTGTATAGACTTGACCAAACAGTCCAGTGAATAGACTTGAATACCTGAGGCCAGTGTACAGACTTGCCACCGACCAATGTGTAGACTCGATCAGCATAAGGCACAGTATAGACATCAACTCTGCACATCGAATGTATAGACTTCAAGTGTGAAGACCATTGTATAGACTTTGGATTTGAAGACCAATGTGCAGACCTCAACTTTCACTGTGGATGTACAGACTTTAGGAAATCAAGCGATGTGTAGACTTGAAGCTCCACGATGGATGTATAGACTTCAAATATCACTGTGGATGTATAGACTTCAAATATCACTGTGGATGTATAGACTTCAGGAAATCAAGCGATGTGTAGACTTCAAAGAAGTTGGCGATTCAATGTACAGACTTGATGAAGCGAAGCCAATGTACAGACTTGAGTGTAGCTAAAGCCTTGATCGTAGGAATAGGCTGGAGTGTATAGACTTCAGGCTTCAGAAACGAGTGTACAGACTTCACTTAAGAAACGTAGGGAAAGACTCCAATGTATAGACTTTGCCGTGAATGAAAGTCAGTGAAGAATGAATAGACTTTCACGATGTGTAGACTTTGGATACGTGAAAGCTACAGTGAAGGAATGTACACACTTGACCAATTCAAAGGTGAATCGAGTGTACAGACTCTGAGTCCAAACCCAACGGCTGTACAGACTTAGAATGTGAAGACTGATGTACAGACTTCAATAATCAAAGCATGAATGAGACGCTGTACAGACTTAGCCTAAGACATGCATGTACTGACGCTGTATAGACTCAATCTAGACAAGTCTGCTAAAGGAGTCGACCCATCAGAGGATGCGTCGACCCATGACAGTGAGAAATGCAAACAGCAGTGTATGAAATGTAAAGAACACATAGTCAATCTGATAGAGCAATTTCATCAAAGCAAGAGTAGTTGCCAATCAATCAAAACAATGGTGTTGCCAATGAAATAAAGCAAGTGTCAACATCATCAACATAGAGGGGTCACAACAATCTCCCCCTTTTTGATGATGGCAACCCCATATGAAGTAGAATAACAACATCCTGACATATAGGTATATGTTTGATGAAAGACATGAGGAGTTATGCAGATTGACATGCAGATGCTATGAATGCATGCAACTCACTGCCTCAAACTCTGCCTTATCATTATGCATATACACTCCCACTCCCCCTTGGAATGAATTCAGAATTCAGACAGATATGTATTCTCCCCCTAGACATCCCCCTAGACAATATTCTCCCCCTTTGCCATCAACAAAGTGGAGGGAAAAATTAAATAGAAGGGAAGGATCAAGAGAAGAACTGACTGGCATTCTGAACAGGTAGTTCATGAATAAGCATTCTAAAGCATAGAGTCTTCAGTCATATGAAGTTAGAAACTGCTGTCAGAAAGAGTTCTGGTTTAAGGATGATAAAATTTGGAGTTCATGCACTACAAGTAATAGATAAGTTCACTGTACATGATAAAATAATAAACCAGAATCACATTTGCATGAAAGATTTAGTTTCATAATATCTTACTTTCATAGTCTCATAAAGAATATTGAGAGAAACCAAGTCATGTATTGAAACTAAACAAATTGACACTCATGAACTTTTCTTTTGAAGGAGCAGCATTATCAATATTAGACCATTTAGAGCATTCAGGTACCATAAGTCTTTATGCGTAAGGGTATACGTTTATCAGACGCCAATACCCCTAGATACTCAACAAGATGGACCATTCTGCCTATGATCAAATTTAACAGAACTGAGTTACACCTTTTTGTGTGAGGGTACACGTTTATCAGACGTCAGTTACCCCCAGGTACTCAGTGAAACCAGCCTGCTATTTTGAACATTTTATACAGAGATAGCTGATACACTTCATGACATGAGTGTTGTCCACTTCTGTGATGGATCACTCAGTTTCTCAGTGATTTACCAGTCATTGCTCTGCCAATATTAATTTTTAATGATTTTCAATGTTTTTCAATATCTTTCTTAGCTATCCTTTTTATATTTCAGAATGACTTGTTTAAGAACAATACACGTACTTAACCTCTCTAACATGATTTCAGATGAGTTTTCAGATTTCAGATATGATTAGCTTTGTCTGACATGAAATAAGAAAGAGGTTGAGAGTTTTATCAATTTTTAACTTACTTATATACTGATTGCAATCTTTAAACTCCAACCATTATAAGATTTAAACCATTACATCAGTCTTTGAACAATTCAAATTCTTATAAATGAAGAAGTCCATTTTCTACTGCTTAGAAATCAGAACTGACCAACAGATTGCCATAATGTCAGAGACAAGTATTCAGAGTTAAAGGTTGAATGACTTCAAGAAAGTTGAAACCACTCTGAATTTCTAGCAATACTCCCCCTGTCTATATGCATGCAATTTGCTAATGAAAGGCAAGAATTAATTGAGAGAGAGCTTATGCATAGGTCATGAATGAATGATATGCAAAGACATGCAAATACTCGACAAGCTCCCCCTGAATATATGCAATGTTTTCTTTGAACACTGAACAAAGTATTTTGAAATTCATGCTCATTCAGACTCCCCTATCAATCAATATAACCCATGGTACTAGGCAGAGAACCTGGTCTCAAGGACCATCTCACACATAGTGAGAACCTCCAGATAGATTTCCCTGCCCTTTAGTAGCCTACTATTTAATATACCACGGTTATGTAGAGAAATGCAATACATGACAGTTCTACATGCATGTTCAGTAATGATTATGAGTCTGTTTCAATATTCACATCCGCATGAATTATCCAAGCAATCAAATGTAAGTCCACATCAGAAATTTTATTCACAGCAGTTAAACAATCATTCATCATGCTGAAATTTACATAAGCCAAGTTCTCTTCTAAGAAACTTAAAATTTTCATTCCCAAGAGGCTTAGTAAAAATATCAGCAATTTATTTTTCAGTTTCTATGAAATTCATTTCAATCTCATTTTTATTTACAGCATCTCTAAGAAAATGATGTTTTATCTCTATATACTTAGTCCTAGAATGGTGAACAGGATTTTTAGCAAGGCATATAGCACTAGTATTATCACATAAAAGTGGAATGCATCCCAGATTTATCTGATAATCAGCCAGTTGGTGCTTAATCCAAAGTACTTGGGCTGCACAATTACATGCTGCAACATACTCAACTTCAGCTGTGGATAATGCTACAGTGTGTTGCTTCTTAGATGCCCAAGACACTAGACAGCCACCAAGGAATTGACAGTAGCTACTGGTGCTTTTTCTATCTACTCGACACCCAGCATAGTCTGCATCAGTGTAGGTTAGAAGCTCTAACTCACACTTAGCAGGATACCAGAGACCTAGTTCTTGGGTGCCTAGTAAATACCTAAAAATCCTTTTCACAGCTTTAAAGTGAGTTTCTTTAGGACTGGCCTGAAATTTAGAGCATAAACACACAGCAAATTGTATATCAGGCCTAGATGCTGTAAGATAGAGAAGAGATCCGATCATACCTCTGTATAGCCTTTGGTCCACAGGTTTACCTTTAAAATCTTCATCCAAACTGGTTGAGGTACACATTGGAGTAGCTATTTCCTTGAGGTTGTCCATTTTGTACTTCTTCAATAAGTTCTTTACATACTTGGACTGAGAGATGAAGGTGCCATCTTCTGTTTGTGTAACCTGCAGTCCAAGAAATAGTTTGAGCTCACCCATTGAGCTCATTTCAAATTCATCAGTCATTATTTGAGAGAATTCCTCACACAATTTGGGGTTAGTTGACCCAAACACAATGTCATCCACATAAATCTAAATGATAAGAATATCTGGATGGCTTACCTTGGTAAATAATGTTTGATCAACTATACCTCTTGTGAAGTTCTTGTCGGTGAGAAATTTACTCAACCTGTCATACCAAGCTATAGGAGCTTGCTTTAAACCATAGAGAGCATTATTGAGCTTGTAAACATGATTAGGGAAATCTAAACATTCAAACCCAGGAGGCTGTCTCACATATACATCCTCATTAATTTCCCCATTTAGAAAAGCAGATTTCACATCCATCTGCTGAAGATTTATTCCTAGGGAACATGCATAAGCCAATAAAATTTTTATTGCTTCTAACCTAGCTACAGGGGCAAAAGACTCTTCAAAGTCTATTCCAAATTCCTGATTGTACCCCTGAGCTACAAGTCTGGCATTATTTTTAGTAACATTCCCTGCTTCATCAGTTTTGTTTCTAAATACCCATTTAGTCCCTATGACTGTTTCATGATCAGGAGGTGGAACCGAAAATCACACCTTATTCCTGTCAAATTGATTGAGCTCCTCATGCATGGCATTAATCCAATGCACATCTTGGAGAGCACAGTCAATGGGTCCTTATGCTAATGTTTCTTCTAGGCCCACATACCCTTCCATTCCTGGAATGGGCCCATATTCTTCTTAGCCTGGATCCTCTCATCCGGCCCATCCTAGCCCAAATTCACAACCTCTTGCTCAAGCTGGCCTATACCATTCTCGGCCTCTCCCTACTCCGGAGATGATTTCTGAAGCCCAACGCTAGCTTGATGAGCTTCAACGCCGAATTGATCCCAAGTCCTCCTTGAGTGTACCATTCACTTTTCAAAATCTTCGGCTTCCTCCATCTTCGTAAATTCCCGCATATCACCGTTATGGTGGAGTTGGTGATCCCTTTGTACACTTGAAGGAGTTTGTTTATGAGTCGACCCGATTTTGACATGACCAACGCTTGATGGCATATCTATTTGGTCTGTCACTGGAAGTCCCGGCTCGGGATTGGTTCTTCGCATTGCTGCAGGAGCAGATTGTGAACTTTCAAGTCATTCAAGAGAAATTCATCTAGCAGTTTCAAGACCAGGTTGGGCCCAGGTTCTCAGTTGTAGATCTGGCCCATGAGAAGATGAAACCCGATGAGGAGTTCTCTACCTTTGCCGACCGTTGGCATCACCTTGCCACGCAAGTCTCAGGGCACATTCCGGAGGGAGAGCAAATCAAGACGTTAATATCCAATGTGACGCCCGAGTACCAGTTCATCTTGGCCTTAAATGGCGTTACATCTTGGCAACAACTTTATAGTCGAGCCCGCTTCATTCGTCAGCAACTCCATGATTCCCTTGATACCGAGTCCTCTCCACCCTCCGCGTCCGCATACACTTCGCCGTCCGCACCCACTACTTACTCGTCTCCCACGAGTCAACCTACGTCTATCCACTCAGCCTCCATGGGTCAACCTCCCACGTACCGGCCCTCCACAAGCCAACCATACACCTCCACATACCAATCCGCCATGAGTCAGCCTTCTGCTCCCGCGTACCCACATGTGTCTCTGCCTCCGGTCAAGGGAACATTACACTCCGAGCATGTAGATGCCATCCATTACATACCTCCTCCACAGCCCGCTCATACGCCTCCACCGAGTCCCTCCACTAGTCACCACACGCCTTTGCCTACGCAGCCTCCGCTTCCTTCTCCATTACCTTCCCACACCCCTCGGCATCCGCCTTGCCCGAAGCGGACCCCTCATGCTCCGTTGCCAGAGTGTTTTACCGACATCTTCAAGGCTTTGATGGCCAGTCACGCGTTACAGCTCCCTTCGATTATGCCTTGCCGACCTGTGGTCGGGAATTTGCATCAGTTCTGTGATTACCATCGTCAATAGGGGCATTTGGTGGAAGATTGCCCCGAGTTCCAAGAGTATGTTTATGGCTTGGAAGATAAGAAAAGGATTGATTGGCCTATAATTCACAAGGTTGTTCTACATCTCAACAAGTAGCGGCAGCAGCAGCAGGTGCCGCCCAGGCAGCCGTCTCCATCACTACAAGACCAGGGGCACCTGTAGAATTCTTCATTTGGCGCTACGCCCGCTCCGTCATCTATTCCATCACCTACTCCACCATTACCTTCACTATCTCCTACCCCGTCTTCACAGCCTCTACCAACCCAAGCCTGTGCTGAAGGTAGGGCTTCCACTTCTTCTACCCATGTTACCTCCACCACCAGTTCCACTCCCAACGCCACCCGACGTGTCGTGTCGATACGTCGACGATGGGCGCCACGACCTTCCCCTTTGCCTTCATCACCGCCTCCATCTCCACCACCAGTGCCTTCATCACAATCTCCATCCTCTCCTCCATCTTCCTCGCCGCCCCAGCCTGAGCAGGCCATGCCTTCACCTTTGCCTTTGCCGCCTACACCCGAGCCTAGCATTGCCACGTTACCTTTACCGCCACTTGACACCACCATTCCCGCTGGAGCCTTCGTGCCTTTCGAGCCTTCACCCACGCCTTCCGAGCCCATTCCCTCCACTTCTGCATTCACCTCCACCCCATGGAGCAGGTGTGCATTACCTCTGGTGCCCCTCGGGTCTGGTCCCTAGGGAGATTGTGAGCCGAATCTGGATGATTCATTGCCGGTTCTTCAGTTCAAGCTTTAAGATTTTATCTATCGCATGCCGATCCGCGTCTTGGTCCCTGACTATTTTGGGGATGATATGCCTGTACTCCCGATAACGGTTGTTAAGAAGAGTTCCCTTGCCTTAATATCAGTTTCTTCAAGAGCGAGACCTGTGACAATCTCTTTGCTCATCGGAGGACTTATTATTAGTGTTGTTATCACTTCTCGCTCTATCGCTATTCAGATGACTGGTCAGGAGGGGTTCTCCACCCGGATCATGCTAACTCATACGGCTACCAAAAGTTTGTGGAATTCTATATTCAAGGGGTAATTGGCCGTATCTTCTGCACTCTCGAAGGACATTATGCACATCTTATGTAATCTCCCTCGGTTCATTAGCAAGCCGACCACGTCAACGTCGCGCATTGATCTCCCTCAGTTCCGTCCTTTGCTTCTATCAAGAGAGTTGTGCTTTAAGGCTGATCGCCGAGTGGAGTTGTCGAACCTCATGCTTCTAGTGCCAAGTAACAAGACCCCATGGTTTCATGCTATTTATCATTCTGAGGAGTTACCTGGTCAAGAATGTCCACATGGTGGTAGCACCAGGTGTCTAGGGGCAACTGCCCCGGTGAAACTGCATGTTCATAACCGGGCCAGGCCATCTGCCAGATGGGCCCACTATTTGAGAAGATATTGCAAGTGGAGAAGCCCGAAGGTCCAAGCCCATGACAGGCGGGTCCATGTTCGAGAAATTTCTGCTAAGAAATAGTGGCGACGCAAGTTCAAGGGCTGCATTTTGCACACTCAGGGGACCACTCTTCCTTCTTTCTTTCAATCATCATTTCTTCTGCTTAGCTCCCACCCTTGGGTGGTGTATCTTCCTTCCGCCAATCTTATTTCCTCTCCTCTCGGGTCCACAAACCACCATTCTTCTCATTCTCATCCGAATCCTCTCACAATTCTAGGCCTCGACCTATGTCATCCTCTCGTCCCAATTTCGGGATATCACCTGATTCTCCTTCCCCGGGACTTCTGGGTGTTGTCTCTGATTCTTCTCCGACCCTGTCGGATGATCACTATTCTCCTTCTCCGACCATGTCGGATGACCACCATTCTCTCTCTCCGACCATGTCAGATGACCACTCTACTCATTCTCCAACCACGTCGGATGATCATTCTTATTCCTCTCCTTTGCAACAATCTCCTCATTATTTTTCTATTCTTTATTCCTCACCCTTTCGGGGTTCTTACCCTTTTTCTTGCGGCTTTCGAGGCTTTAGTTTACCTTGATCTTAGTTAATCTCTGTTCATTCTGTATCTGGTTCCTCGATATCAAGGTCTCCATACCTTAACGAGGGAGTTCTAGCCCTCGTCTCTCTTCCTTTTTATTCTTCTTCGTCCAGTTTGATGTCTGCCGCTCCTCCGTGTAGAGGAATCTCCAAGCCTTGCTATCCTTTCGTTCTCCCGAGAATCATGATCTATCTTTTCTGGGCTCTTCCCCTTGATATTATCTCGATATTAATATATCACACTCGATTTATCTTGGACTCTATCCCCTGAAATCTCGGGAGAACTTTCTGGATTCCTGTGACTCATATAAATAACTGTCCAGTTCGTAGGACGTGAAAGGGGGCTCTTTCTCGGTTCGGGGCGAAGCCATACTGCACCGCCAACTCGTTTCTTCGACCCCATCTTGCAGAGGGAAGTATTATCTACGATTTTCACGCTCAAGGACTTGATTTCATCATATCTTCTTTTAGTTCTAGTCCTCCCAATTTCATAAATCGTCACAAATCTCTATTTTCTGCACTTTTTACATTTTTCTCCGTTTTGCATAGCATATTCCTGCAGTTGTACTGCGTGATTTTTCCTCTTCTTTGTCTTATTTTCATCACAACACACACACCTATCTTTTGCACCCTTCCACAGGGGTTAAAAACCTCCCCCCAGTGCGTTCTCCCTCAATTTTAGCACTGTTTTATCACATACGGGATTGATGCTACACTCATAGTTTCTAATGGGTTTTATCTCTTGTGTTTGATCTTTATTTTGCAGGAGAACATGTTTGAACGTGAGGTCCTCTTCTTCTAGCCGACTGGAAGGAGAGGAGGTGATATCCACATCATTCCCCGCACCCGTTTATTAAGCGCGATCAAGTCTTCATCCCTTTTCTAAGATACACGGTTCCGTTTCTCTCATCTTTTCATCCCTTTGGCATTGTTAACCCTCGGTGGCGATCACGGTAAGTTTTCCTATTTTTTCATCATCCCTTTCTCCTTGTTCATGCATGCTCATGTTATATGTTTATTTGGCATAGTTTGGGGGCGGGGTAGAGATAGTTTATCTACAGTAGTATGAGCACTCGTGACATCTCAACATGAAACATGACTACTAGTACTTCTAAAACTCCTATTGAGCCCACACCACCATCGAACAATATTCTTGATTCTATTAAACTTGGATTGTTAAGTGCCGAGGTCATCGGGAGCCATTGATGCATAGGTAAAATGTTGTCTAATTATTTTTTAAAATTTCTTCCGTATAATTTCATAGACTCATAGTAATTAATATTATTTTTTTTCTTGAACATAGATGTTTTTTTAAAACAACCCAAAATGATCTTTTCTGCCTGGTGGATAATACAAAAAGGGTCAAAATTCTTTTAATCATGTATCACTCTCTTGTGAGATGGGGTCTTGAGAGGGAGATCAGGGTCTCAGCCACCTTTCCTTCGGAATGTCTAGGATTCCATGGCCTTCTCAAGCCTCTACTGAGCTTCCCCAGGATCTCCAACTCCTTCTACTTGGTCGACCCACAATCCCATTTCCTCCCTTCATCTGAGAACGCCTACTCTCTGGTTTATTGGCACAGAGGTGCACTTGAAAAGTTGGGGTTTTCCCAGCTGCTCAGGGATGTTTCGTTGGTAAAGGAGGAGAAGCTCATCAGGAGAAGACTCTCTTCTGTCGTCTCAACCCCTTACCAGAGGCCGATAAGCTTCCCATCCCGTAGCCATGTGTGACGCCCCCTTATGGAGATCCAGTATCCACTTGGGAACGTCACACCATACACAAACGTTGTGTGCCGAAAGATCTGCAGGGCGCTACATGCCAAACTATCACATATTCTAATAGCACAACCATACTATTTTCATAGATACTTGGATCGTGTTATCTTGTATTTCTTAAATTGTTTACCCACTCTAAATTGCACACATGGACACAAACTCTTGCAGAGAAGGGCTGATCTCTCTCACTTCCTTCTATTCCTCTAATTCACAAGTCACAAGAATGATAAAAGATGGAAAAGGAGGGAGAGAAATGAGAGAACGTGAGTGTTGAGAGAAAAGAGAGAGATGAGGGAAATTAGAGTGTTGAGAGTAAGAGAACGAGAGAGTTCGGAGAGGGAGATAGGGAACGGGAAAGAGTTGAGAGAAAAGGGAAATGAGGGAGGGAAAGAGGTTAGATAACCTCATTTATCTCCCCACCGCCAAAGGATAAACATAACTTTTTTTTTTAACCTCAAATCTCACGTGAGCTTATCCAACACGAGATTTTTTATGACAAATTTCAAAAAACCCTTATACTTTTTTTCTAATCACAGGTAAACCTTAGTCAATCTATTTTTTTAATCAACCCCAAAACTCTCTTTTAGGTGTGAAGATGAGATGTAAAAAATATCACGTAACCCCTCTTAAATCCTTAATTAGGTTATTTATTTGTTTGTTTTGACCTATTCAATAGCGAAATCTAAAAAAATACTCAACATTAAACTTGTAGATCATTAAATTCTCTTTCCAAAAAGTTTAATATTGACCCTAGTCTAATAAGTTATGTACTTATAAAATGGAATACTTTTTTAATTTACTTAATAAAATTTTATTGGGCTCGTATCAACTAAGTGGGTCAACTTATTGGGTTTTATTTAAGAGAACCCTACATGTATTTGGACTTTCGAAAAGTCAAGGTATTACAAATCTCTCCCCCTTAAACAAATTTCGTCCTCGAAATTAAAGTTCAAAGCACACTAAGTAGATGTGAATACGTACCGAATAGTTGTGGATATCTCTTCCTCATTTCATCTTCAATCTCCCAAGTGGCTTCTTTTGCTGAAGTACTTCTCCATAATACTTTTACCAATAGAATTATCTTTGTTCTCAGGACTTGTTCTTTCCGATCGAGAATGCGAACTAGTTTCTCTTCATATGTAAGATATGGTTGTATCCCCAAATGTTCATACTCTATAACATGTGATGGATCTGATACATATTTTCTTAACATAGACACGTGGAATATATCATGAACTCCTGATAATGATGGTGGTAAAGTTAATTGATAAGTCACCTCACCAATCCTCCATAAGATCTCAAATGGTCCAACGTATCTTGGATTGAGCTTTCCTTTCTTGCCAAATTTCATCATTCCTCTAGTAGGCGAAACCTTCAAAAACACATGATCTCCTTCATTAAACTGTAACTCTCTTCTCTTATGATTAACATAACTTTTCTGCCTACTCTAAGTTGTAAGCAATCATTTTCTAATCAAATCGACATTTTCTACACAATCCTGTAGAATCTGTGGCCCAATCAATCTCTGCTCACCAACCTCATCCCAACAAATAGGTGATCTACATGGTCTACCATATAATGTTTCATATGGTGCCATTCCTATACTTGCATAATTATTGTTGTTACATACAAACTCAATCAAATCAGGAATGTTACTTGCTCGCGAACCCAAAAACGGTGAACTCGGTGGAAAACTCCATTCCACGCCCTGTTCACACCCATGTGAAGGAAAAAATAAGGAGAAATCATTCCCCAACCTCTCTAGCACCGAGAGTATCCATTTAAACCCCAAAAACGCAAGTAAAACGTGAAATCTGGCTCACACGTCAAAATCACACATTTTAACCCCAGTTAAGAAATAAACTCACTCGGCTCGCCCCGAGCTACCAAACTCGTGGCAAAGGAAGTACACGAGCTGGGGAACAGTCTCCCTACCTCCACCGAAAATTCTACGCGACGAGGACGCCGATTCACCAAGAAAAAGCCGCACGAACCGCCGCGGCGCCCCGAACTCGTGGCTGAGCTTCGCCGCGCCTCCTCCGCCTCAATCCTCGCCGCGTGCATGCCGCCCCTCCCCCCACGAGCGTCGCCACCTCACCCTCGTCCATCTCCGTCAGTCGCCCGGAGAGAAGAGAGGGGGAGAGGAGAGAACGTGAGAGAGAAGAGGGAGGGAGAGAGTGAGAAATGAGAGATGGGGAGAGAGAGAAAAAGGGGTTAGTTTAAATAGAAAATCTAAAATTTTTGAAAAATACAAAAAATAGGAAAAAATACTCTCCACGATCCTCGAAAAACGCACAATGCGCTCGTAACGTCTCGGAGTCAGAGAATGCAACGGTTCACACTACACGGGATTTTGAAGGTCCGACAGGTAAAAATATGCGTGAACCGCAAAACTCAATCCAGGACCCACGGAAGCGATCCGAAACCCATAGATCCAGATCCAAAAAATATGTGAAAAACCTGGGGCATTACATTATCGGCCTCTCGTAAGGGGTTGAGAAAACATAAGAGAGCCTTCTCCTGATGAGTTTCTCCTCCTTTATCAACCAAACATCCCTGGGCAATTGGGAAAATCGCAAGTTTTCAAGTGCACCTCTGTGCACATAAACCAGAGAGTAGGCGTTCTCAGATCAAGGGAGGAAATGGGATTGTCGGACGACCAAGTAGAAGGAGTTGGAGAGCCTGAGGAAGCTTAGCAGAGGCTTGAGAAGACCATGGAATCCTAGGCATTCCGAACGAATGGCGGCCGAGACCCTGATCTCCCTCTCAAGACCCCATCTCACTAGAGAGTGGTACAGGTTCAAAAGAATTTTGATCCTTTTGGTATTATCCACCAGGCAGAAAAGATCATTTTGAATTGTTTTAAAAAAACACCTATGTTCAAGGAAAAAAATAATATTAGTACGAGTCTATGAAATTTTACGGAAGAAACTATTAAAGATAAAGACATCATTTTACCTATGCATAAATGGTTCCCAATAACCTCGGCACTCGGCAATCCAAGTTTAGTATAATCAAGAATATTGTTTGATGATGGGGTGGGCTCAATAGAAATTTTGGAAGTACGTGTAGTCATTTTTCATGTTGGGACATCACAAGTGCTAATCCTATCACAACATGAAATCATAAAACTCATTCCACATCGCCCTAAACTCTTAGTCGGTGCACACATGATCCTATCTCATCTAGGGCAATGACCCAAACATCACAAGGGACATGATTATGATGGAGTTGTATCGCTATGTGGTGAGGACACACGGCGCTATCCTCGACGGAGCACCCGGCACACCGCTACCTCCTTGTGGCTCGGCGACGGCGGCACCTTCTAGTTATCTTTTCATCATATTTAGGCCATGTTGGGCCTCAGTCTGGACTTGCTCAGGCCTTGTGGGCCTTGTCTTTTGGTCCCTGCGTGGACATCTTCTTGTTTGGGCACTTATTGGGCCATATAGTGGCCAGTTGGGTTGCTTTGTGGGGTAATGGATCTTGTTATTGGGTCAGGGGCTTATTGGGACTTGAAGCCCACTTAAAAGAAGCCCATTAGGGTTTAGGGGGCGGCCCCCTCCCTATCTAGAGGAGGAGGAGGCAGCCGCCCACCCCTTCCTAGTTCTACTAGGGAAGGTGGGGGGCGCTCCCCTCTCCCTTCCCCTTTTCCCCTCTCCTCCTTTCCCCAACTCCATCCCTTCCTTCTCCCACTTAGATTCCTTTCTTATTTTTTCTAAGCTTGCTGAAATATGGGCCGCCTTTCTCTCCTTGGAGCTGGGCGCACCCCTCCCCTTCTAGTTAGATTAGGGTTTTCCCATCCCCTATAAGTAGTTCTCACCTTGTACCGATTACAGTTTTACACATGAATTTGAATACAAGTGGAGTATTGTGCAAAAGCTTTTTGCGCCCCTCTCTCTCTCTCTTTCTGCTCCTGCGACGGGAGAACGGCGAGGTGTGACGCCTCAGCCCTCGGTGGACTCCGGGGTTCCCTCTTATCCTCGTCTTCTTCCTCGACGGTTCGTGTTCGTGATTCTAGATTTCTGCCCCCGACTTGTAGCAGAGCTCGCGCCCCCTTCTTGGACGAGTTTTGCCACGACCTATTTTCCTGGAGATACGTCTGCGGATCAGCTTTGCGTCGGCGCCCGTTTTGCATCAATCGGAGATCGGCACCGCCCGTACCGATTTTCTCCGCCGACTTGCGCCAGCACCACTTTCTCTGCTCGCCCAGCGGGGAGGCCCTGATTGCGAATTTTCCCCAGGCCTCCACGCTGCGTCTTTTGCCCTGGTTTCTTCAGGGTTCGTAGATCTCCGAGTCAACTTTCCAACGCCGCCGACGGCGTCACGTTTCGACATCGTCACCGTCCGTGGCGGTCGATCTCGTGGGGTTGCGCCAGCGTGTCTGCCCAGTCCGCCCAGCGAACCAGCCCCGACTTTCAGCGACTCCTGCGGCTCGCACCGGCGTCGTCTGCCAGCGCCATTTGGCCGAGGGCGATCTCTGCCAGTCAGTTTTCACCCCCAACCGGCCCGGACTTGTTCAGGCACCAGAAGGCCGATTTCCAGATTTTACCGACGGCGTGCGCAGTTCTGTGCCCACAGAACCTGATCTGACTTTCAGCAGCGCCCACGGTCACCACCGGCGGATCCAGCGCGCCCCTTTGGCCGGAGCGTTCCTCCAACAGTCAGCGACGCGTCCTCTCTGACGGTGCCTCAAACGGGCGTCGTATCAGCCCGTGAGACCCCCCCTCCGCCTAGGCGCGCGCGACACCGGTTTCTGCAGCGTTGCACCCGAACCTCCTCGTGGCCGACCCGTCACCGAGTGCGGCCCGTCAACCCGTGTCCGGCAGCCCCGAACATATTGGTTGTAGCCTTTTACCTCCCTGCGAGGAGTGGGCCGTTATTGGGTTATATTTTATTGACCTCTGGTGTATCGGGGTTGTTGGTTCACGGCCGGGGTTCCTTCCCCACGCCTAGGCGTGGAGGTACGCGCTCCGACTCCCCTCCTTTTGCTTGCTCTTTTAGTATGTGATCGATTATGCCGCTTGAGAGAGGGTAGGTGCCTAGCCACTTATTGCCATCACCGCGGATCGTGAGTGAGAGCATCCATCCCTAGCACTAGTCGAGCACCGAGCTAGGACTCGACTCCCCTTGTCTTTGGAGGTCGACTATACGCCTAGACACGTGCGCTTCCCTCCTTGGGACGGCCGAGGTCGGAGTTTCTGTTGAGAGACGTCCCTCATTCTGTGGGATATCACGGTGGTCAGCCACTTGGCGACCCTTGAGCGTGCTACTGCCGGCCTCAGTTAGAGTCTTTTGTGAGTCTTAGTCCGTGTCGGTCCCCGTCCCGCGTCACTATGACATCTACGACACCAAATCATGCACACGCATGACATATTGGGCATGCATCGGGGGCAATAAATATGGAGACCTCATAAGGGATGTTTTAAAACAACTTATGGCAAATGATATTAAAACAGGTGACACATAGAGAAAATAAAATATAACATAATGTTAAATCAAATACGTTAGAAATCACGGCACATGAGAACATGGAAAAAATATGCATTAAGAACAAAAGTTACATTGTAAAATAGATCAATTTTCAAGACACGGTTGTGTAGCATTAGTGTCCCTAAGATGCTCCCCTTCCCTAAGGTCATGAGACGTCATAGGCACGTTGAGATTCATATCCTCGTCAACGGCATCTTCAACGTCAAGCGGTGCATGTTGAAAGTAAAAGTCATCTCCTTGCTCTCGACATATTAGTGTTCATAACATAATACCTATTTCGAGCATCGATGGCATTGTCTATCCTCTTATGGCGCTTTTCCCTATCAATTCTGTACGAGAGAGTGCCACATATCCTCGTCGTGTTGGGAGAGGTTGCCTCATCTTCATATTGCTATTTTATAGGTGGCAAAGGAGTGAATTTTCATGTACTACGGCATCCTCTCATTGACGATAGAGTATTCCACCTCCCCTACGTCTCAATCAGCGTACGAGCTTGGAAACCATTGGAACTTGATATGAAGAAGGGGTTAAACTCAGTCTCTAGATCCACAGGGGAAGCATTCGCTTGAATACTCATGGGACTAAATTGGCGACGATTTGAATCGTCTGAACCCATCTGTTGACAAGGTGACTCTTCATCCTCCCCAAGACCTCCTCTGTGATAAGACATTTTCCATTGTGATTTTAAATCCTAAACATCCCCTAGACATGCTATTACCGCACAATATGTTCATTTCTGTCTTGAACTCTTATGGCTTCCCCAAAAGTTTCTTGTATTCACTGTTGGCCTATGAAACAAGAAGACATGATAAGTATCTAGGAGCGACGTGCCATTTAATGTGTGTGTTCAAAAAACATATTAAATATCGCAATGGCATCTACACAGAGTACCCTATTAAGGTGGCACGAGCATCTTTGTAATGTCATTCCATCGCCAACCAGTATGTGACATCAATTGTTCAAATGTACGATATTATTTTTTCAAGTTATTCCACCTATTTTAAAAATTATTTTTGTCTTCCTCCTCTTTCGTATGATCATTAAAAGGTCTTATGATATCATTCCACGCACGTGTTTTGAATGTGCCTTGGTTGCACGTGTTATTGTGGTAATGGTCAATCAAGAGATTTAACAACGCCTTGTCTTCTCTAGTTGTGAAGTTGGTTACGCGTGACTTCCCCTTGTTATCTGCCATGAGTTTTTCTGCAAGGATGATAAGGAATACAATCTCACTTATAATGTTACGGAGTGAATATACGAGAACATAGTTAGCAAGATAAGATATATTTGAAATTATTTTTGTGATCTGATAGCTGATCTGATTGCGCTGGTCGCTAGACAGCTATTCTAGCCTTCCTTAAATAGGCCTAGCTGGCACTTGTCCAATTATGTCACTGCCCTTCGCTAGCTAAACGGCAACATATATTACTTTTAAACTTTCTCGGATATAAATTGATATTAAAATAAAGATTACATATTTATCATTCTTATATTTGAATTTGCATGTGTATTATTGAAACTACCGACGATGCGCAGAAAAAACACTCGATAGTCTTGCTACACAATTTTCTACGTGCGAAATACGTTATGATATATACATATTTATAGTGCAATCATCTTTTTTGAACTATTTTTTACGTGCAACAAAAGCCCCCTTTCAGCCTTCTCGTATACAATTAATCAATATTATTAATTAATGATACGATTCTGTAATTTAATTTGTCCTAAAAATAATTATAGTTTGGATGCAAAATTTCCATGTGTGTGTCATTGCAAGTAGTTCCGAACAACAATCGCAAGCATTCCTCCCTAAACAGAAGGCTTTTCAAATTATTGCAACGATCTCACCTGACTCTGTTATTTATTTATTTATTTATTATTCCAATCAACAGATCCCACGATGGATTAATAAATTTCACGCAAACCCCCACTTCTTGTACGTGCTTGATTATAAACAGGAGCACTCTAAATCCATGGCTTAAAGTTCTCCTCCCATCCAAACACATGGTGTGAAATTTGTGAAGGGAACCAAGAATTAAATTTCTACCTCACCTTAATTTGTGAAAGCACGAAAAAAATATATATATCTTAAGACCATTATATGTCTGCGCAACCTTTATACGTGATTTTATAGATGAAAGATGCCTCCATATTATCATCGACCCCCTACAACTCTTTCCTATCAGAGACAACCTAGCTATAAAGACTGATTAAATCAGAGACAGTCTAACTAAAAATTTTAATAGACTAAAAATCATAATAGACAATTGTCAGTTTCCTAAAGCAATCATGAATCAATAATGATTTTGACGTATTAATTCAAGGGGGAAAAAAACATTGCATGCGACCCTAATTGCCAGATTACTACACAGGAAGCCCCGGAGATAGGGGAGTATGGCATCAAACAGGACTCATGGATCACACGGTGGGGAGTATCTCCCAACATTATTATTTGAACTTATTTAACAGAGGCAAGTAAAATCACAACAATCAGAGTGGCGCAGCGGAAGCGTGATGGGCCCATAACCCATAGGTCCCAGGATCGAAACCTGGCTCTGATAAAAAAATTTTTTTTTTATGGCCGGACATCCTCTATTAATATAAGTTCTAGGCGTAGGAATATGATTTTTCTTTCCGCATCTTCCACGTTCCACTACGGTGTTATACAGAAAACAATGAAAACAAGAACCCGCACAGAAATTTTAACATCAATAAAATCCACGCAATGCTTCCACGGAGGGCAAAAAACCGGAGTCTCATAACCCTACCTACCTGCCCCCCCAAAAAATCCACCTTTTCGAGAAAACAGGAAATAGTTTTATGGTCAGACCATGGATTCATATAATTTATCAAGAATAAGAAAAATTCGAAGTGCCAAGTAAAGGCGATGTGAACAAGAAAGAACCTGGACTGAAATTTTAAGATCAATATCAGACGCGAGCAACGGCATCCATGGAGGGCAAATTAAGATGTCACATTTCTAATTAAGAACCTACCTCCCAATTTTAATCTATACATTAACAGACATAAAATTATGACTACTAAACCCAAACAAGATACGCACACCAAAAGCAACCAATCTCAGTTGCTAGGTGCAGCAAAGTCCCTAACCAGTCCACCCACATCACAAGCATACATAACCCAATGCTCCTAATCCAACCAACATTGCTGTTTTGGAAGCATGTGAAGTAAAAACTAGTGAAGAGTCTCTCTACCAGGACACGAAATGTGACATCTCAAAGGATCACCAAGGCACCCCTCGTCCTCTACCACCGTCAACCTCCAGCTTCAGCTCAGCACAAATCTGCATCGCATAAAACCTGCCAGAAGCATATAACCAAATCTAAGTTTCCCACCAACGACATTAATATTATAAGGAAACAAGGTAGTTTTAGAAACTGGCACATGCACTCGGCAATGTCTACATCAGCAGTATCACCACAGAGGCAGGAATCCCAAAGTGAAGAGAGAAGCACACACTCTCTCATCAACCTCAGTGGAAGAACTGTTATATATAGGGCTTTAGCAAGCAACAACATAGAGAATGGTTATGCTACAGATAGAGGTACCCAAATATGAGAGTAGTTGTTGGAGAATAGTCCCACACCTTTATTCTAATAACATTATCATCACAGAAGCAGGGAAGCTTACTTAATACATATCCAAAGAGAACCATACACACCCACTAAATTAACCACAAACAACGACATTATGTATAGTTATATGCTATACTCACGATGCTACTAGCCTACTACCCGAATGTGAGAGTGCCATCACAGAAGAGGGGTAATGTAACCGAACCCGACGAGAAGAAAGAAGCATATACACAGTCACTGATCTCAGCGTGTAAGGAACTGTTTGCAAGCAACAATATTGTGCAATATTATGTTACTGATGATTGATGGTTACCCAAACGGTGAGGAGTTGAGAACAGAGGGCACATACTTGGGTCTGAGTTGATGAGCACGGCAGTGCCTTGAAAGTTGCAGCTGCCTCCGGACCTCTTGGTCTTCTGCCAGTAGCTGTTGAACGCATAGGAAGCATGCGCAACCACGTTGTCGGGGCGGTAGCAGCTCCCCTGGGGCTTGATCTCCTGGCAGTCGGCGCCGCCTTCCCCGCACGCGTAGTCCATGCCCTCCTGCAGCGCGTCGGCCGGCACCGTGGGCTTGGCCACGCACCACAACCCCACCCTCTCCCAATACCCTGCCCTCGGCGCCGGCGCCGCGGGAGGAAGAGGGGCCACTGCAGGCGCCGCCGGGCACGGCGCGGGGAAAACGCTAGGTGGGTTCTCTGGGACCTCGCTGGGAGCGGCGACGGGGATGAAGGAGAAAGACCCATCAGGAGAAGATGCGAAAACTGGAGACGGAGGGCTCGGGTTTGGGTTTTCGCCAACATGGCTACGGGATGGGAAGTTTATCGGCCTCTGGTAAGGGGTTGAGACGACAGAAGAGAGCCTTCTACTGACGAGTTTCTCCTCCTTTATCAACCAAACGTCCCAGAGCAGCTGGGAAAACCCCAACTTTTCAAGTGCACCTTTGTGCGCAGAAACCAGAGAGTAGGCGTTCTCAGATGAAGGGAGGAAATGGGATTGTGGGTCGATCAAGTAGAAGGAGTTGGAGAGCCTGAGGAAGCTCAGCAGAGGCTTAAGAAGGCCATGGAATCCCAGACATTCCGAAGGAAAGGCGGCCGAGACCCTGATCTCCCTCTCAAGACCCCATCTCACAAGAGAGTGGTACAGGTTCTTCACGGACGGCAGCACCAGCCCCCAGTGGGGCTCCCGGCCGGAGCTGCAGAGGACGCCCCTTCCCACCACGATGGAGGTGGCGTTGGTGGAGGGGTAGAGGGAGAGGACATGGCGCCTCAGCCAGCTTTCTGCCAGCAGAACGCTGGAGGAGACCGCGGGGAGGTCCGCCGCGCCCAGGGAAACTGCCATGGCTGGTGAATGGGTGGTGGCGCTGTGGAGGAGTGGCCTGAGCTCCAAGTGGCTGGTTGTTCCATGGAGGCTCTGCAGCTTAGCAGCTTCTTGACCTGCAACTGCAACAAGTAAAGCAAGGAAAAAGCGCATCGCTATAGGATTATATAATAGGAAGCATAGAAAATATTTTAGAGTTTATTTAGGGACTGCATTATAAAAGTAGGGCATGTGATAAACTAAGATGATATTATTTATTATTTTTGTTATTTTGATTTTATTTGAATATTTAACATTTTAATTTATGTATGCAAAATTCACATATTGAAGCAATCCAAATCTTAGTCTGTGAAAAACCAGGAATGCTACTCTGTGAAGCAATTCAAATCCATGGCTTGCCACCTCGCAAACTAACTGTGGGCATTTAAGTGACACGGGTTCTTCACATGGAATAGGTAATTTGTCCCATGTGCGGGAATATACTCATTTTTTTTATTCGGTGATATTCAGGGTAGGTAGCTTACCTAACTAAATGCATGTTTTTAGGGAAAGCGTGTTTGTTAGCTCAACATAAAAAAATTATAATGCATTATAAAGTGAATGAAAATTTTCATTTAAAAATTTTTCAAAACTAAGATATGCTTAATTTTTTTCCAAAGTCCGCCATTGTCGTGAATTCAATTACACATTTATCATTGGACGAAATATCATTAAATTTATAACATGGGTGTTATTATTTATGCTAATTTTTTGTTATTTCTGCATTATTATATATTGTCCACCTTACGAGGATGGAAAATTGTGTGGCCAAAATATCAAGAACTGGAATTAAAAATTTGGTAGTGGTAACAATGTGTAAATCTACCACACAATTGATTAAATGAGTAAAATATTCATTAATGGGCCTGACATGTAAGGTCTGGGACCATCAAATGTTAGGCCCAACTACCCCGGCCTTGATCCACTTAACAAACAAGATCAGCCGAAGCCCAGACGACCAAACATTGGCTCTACTGTAAATAGAGTAATATTTTCCGTACACCATGATCCACAGTTGTACCTAATCGTCTTATAAGTCCACTTGCGATTAGCCACATATGAGCAGTAAGACAATTGGAGCAGACTCACATGATTGCTAGCAAGCCCGTGTGATGTGTCAGACTAAAGGAAGATTTATTATAGATTTTTCGTATGAATGAAATATATTTATTTGGAATGAGAAATAAGTGTTGATGTATCAATTTAAAATATAAACATGCAACCCAATTTTTTTTAAGATATGTATCCCTCTAGATATCGGTTACGTCGAATATGTCTCTCTTTTGAGCATACGATCAATAATATCATCCATTCAGTCTTAATATCTATTTAGAATATAATATACATGCAACTCAAAGTTTTTTTTACATACGTACCTCTCTAGATATCGGTTATGTCAAATATGTCTCTCTTTTGAGCATATTATCGATAATATCATCCATTTAGGCTTAAATGTTACGGTTACATCTCTGCAATTTAACGTCGTCAATGGGAGGTAAATATTCGGTGAAATATGTCATCTATCGTTGTTAGGTGTAGTGAAATATCTAAAATATTCTTACTCAGAGAGAGAGAGAGAGAGAGAGAGAGAGAGAGAGAGAGAGAGAGAGAGAGAGAGAGAGCTCTCCCTCTCCCCATCCACTCCCTGATTGATGGGAATCGACACCGAGCATTGACATTTTTATTTTACATTTGTGTCCTTTAGTTTACTTTTATATCTTTGGGAAAGTATATGTGTAATTGTAAGGCTTTGTAAGCTAATGTGTCATCCCATATGATTGTGTGGGTTTTTATGCAAATTATCAGTAGGTTCAGCAAAGGGGCTCTCACTCCTTCTCCATTGGTCCACATAAGCCATATGGGTCCATGTGCGGCTGGTCAAAGTCCTAGGTGACATCTAGAAGGTCAATTGGACACATGGGAGACAAGTGATTGAAAATGTCAAAGGGAGGCCACCTCCCTTACCTACCTAGTCAAAGGAGTGTCCCCTCCATATGTAATTTATTTATTTTTAATTTTTGACCACATGGGGGAAGAAAATAGCCTATTTCCCACGAAATTCCCAGCCCCCCACCCCTTGCCATTCTTTATATAAACATATGTATAGTGTCATTAGAGATTTAATGAAGAAATTATGTGAAAATTACTTGAAGCAAGAAGGGTGTGCCCTCTCTCCTCTCTCCCTCTGGTTTTCCTTCTCCATCCTCTGTGTTTCAGGGTTGTAGCCCTTCTATCTTAGCCCCTGCACTTCTATTTTCATTCTGTGCCGCCGCCGCCGCCGTTCATGCCGCCATCGAGCTGTCGCGAGCAATCTATCAAAGTGCTGTCATGCTTCTATTTTTCAGGACAGAGGGTCACTACGAGAATTTCTGCTCTCCACCTCGACATCTTCTGGAGCTGAAAATTTTAGAGTGTGTTCTTATCTTGAATCCCCATCACCACAAAAAATTTCACGTCCAAATTCCTTCTTTTGCTACTTTTCCATTTTCGGTCTTCAAGTTATCCCAGATCTGTCAGCTTTATGTTCATTGTAAAAGCAAGCCTGAGTTTCCAATCTTCGGATCTCTGAATGATTTTTCCTTGAATCACCAAATTTACTAGATGTTCTGTCCACCATCCCCTACATCCAAAAATTTTAGTGGAATTTCTAAAAGCCTCTACCTATTTTTCAAAAATCCCTTCAGATCCCAAATTAGTTCTATCTTCAGCTGTCCAGATCCGACCACAGTCCAGTATAAAATCTCCAGAAAATTCAATTCTCTACAAAACCCTTCATAAAAAATACTCCTGTCTTCCTTACTTATTTCTCCACAACTTTGATGAAGAGCTCGAGGTCTGAATCGGAGGTCTACCCTGCGGTCAACGGTAGTTCTTAGGAAACTACTCTGCTGTTCTGAGATTTCGGGAACTGTCCAACAGAAACTTCAAAAATAGAGTAAAGCCAGATCCGTGTAGACCCAGTTCATCTCTCTGGTACTAGATTGAAGTATTTCAAAAGAGCTTTCCAACGGTACCTTCTGTGCTTCGATCCGACGTCAGGATTGATCGTAGCAGCCGATCTCGCCGGATCGCGCGCTAAAAAACAGAAGTTACAGATCTGTGAGAAGCAAATCCGGCGAGTGACGATCGGAGCCGCCCGGCCTCTGGCCGACGAACCAGCGCGCCGCCATCCCAGGAAGCGCTTCCCCAGGCGTCCCCACCACAGTGGTGCCACCCCGGTCTCACTCGGCTCCACCTACCAGCGCGTGGGCCCCACAACCAGCAACATACGCCGTCCGAACTATGCCGACGGGATGATCAAGTGCAGCCCGTCAACCCGAGATCGGTCCTCCCGGGCCCACTTATGTAGCCCTTTGCCTCCCTGCGTGGAGTGGGCGATATTTCATTGCTATAATGTAATTCATTACTGTTACCGAGAGTTACCGAATTCGGCCGGGATCGTCTTCCCCACGCGGGGAGCGTGGAGGTATCGTGTTCTCTCCCTTGCTCGGCACCTTACTTTATTCGTATATATTTCATATGCCGCTGCTAGAGAGCATGATAGGGTAATTAGCTCGCTTCATATTATTACATTACCGCTGCTGCGAGAGAGAGCGAGACCGTCCCGAGACCCGATCCGGACACAAGAGAGAATTGACCACCGTAGCTCTTGCCGATTTCTCAACCGCGCACGTCCAACGATTCCCTCGAAAAGGGACGATCGCGAGCTTGTTTAGAGTTCGAGGGTTGCATTCCTAATTGGAGTCGAGTCCGTGGTCCGTCCCGCATCACTCCCCCTCCCACCTCTTGCTCTAGGGAGACCCCCCTCTCACTGGCCTGCCAGCTCCTCTCTCCCTGCAGAGAGGCTCCACCCTTCCTCCTGTCTGCCAACCCTCCCTCTCTCTTCTAGTCCTGCCCCCCCCACCCCCACCTCCGGTCAGCCCCCCTCTGCTTTGCATCTGGCTTCCCCCTCCTTCGCCCCCTCCGGCCAACCTCCCACCTACGACGAGACCCCCCACTCTCCCTGTTGCTTTTGAGAGCCCTCCCCCCCTACTCTCTCTACTACTCCACCCATCCACCCCCCACCTCCGGTCAATTTCCCCACCCCCTCACCATCGGCGACCCCCTCCCCCTCTTGCCCCCTCGCAGTCGACGACACTGCTCTTCCCCGCCCTCAATGTTGCTCTACCCCTCACGCCCTCACCCCGAACGCCCCCTCCCCCTCTCTCCCCCACCTCGCACTCGACGACATTGCTCTAGAGGGGTAACCTAAAGGTAGGTTAATAATTTCACCTCTTAACTCACGGGGGTTACGGTAGGAGTATAACCGCAACATTAATTAAGACTAAAGGGAGAGTATTCTTGATAATATGGTCATATAAAAGTTATACTTGACATAACCAAAAAATAAGAAACATCTATTTCTAATTCTAGCGATCATATTTCATCCATTAGGAAAGTGAATTTGGGTCCCTTTTCCTATCGGACGCATCACTGGATTTATTAGCCGTCACGTTAGTCTGTTTCAACTGTACACATATGAATTAATCACAAGTGAATTTACCAGATAACTAGACATGATTGCAAATCATAATTTACAGCAAGTATTATACTCCCTCCCGAGTCCCCGAAACAAAGAAAAGGGAAATGCTGTACAGGCATAAATTTTGAGATTGAATTAAGTGACGGGGTTGAAGAGCCAGCCCAGTCTTTTATTTGACTCGAACCAGGGTAAGAAAAATAACTCCACTCATGCTGTAAACATTAATCGGGAAGGCTACACATCCAACCAAGAAAATCGGAGAGTTTTGTATGTGGACTAGACTGCTCATTTACTCTGATCACCTAATCGGATTTCATGATTCCTAGATCAAAGCATGCAACGAAGTAACTGAAGCCTGATTTTCAAATTGCCGTGAGATGTGGGAATAAGACTTCCTATTAACTCAACATCGATCATCCTCGTCATTGATAACTTGAATTTGAAATCTTATGCCGAGGATAAAATTAAAGCATTCGAATATTCAAACATCACCGGACGTAGATATTATTTTTTAGAGTAACGTTCTGGGCAATTACATCTCGAGATGTTGCATACGTAATATTTTTTAATTTTTTTTAGTGACTCTCAAGTTTAATTAATTTAATATGTCGTTCACGTCATCGAATGACGTGACGTAAAGATCTCGTAAAAATAAAACTCTAACTCCGTAAATAATAAAATTAAGTTAAATTCACTATTCACAAGAGAATAATTTAACGGATAATGATGTTCATTAATTCAACAAATCAGTACCGTGGCCTCCTTGGACATCTTGCCTAGCTTTGGTTGGGAGATATCCCACTTTTAGTCTTGGGTTGTCTCTGTCCTTAATTTTATTGCCCAGATTCCATAACCCAATTAGAAGTGTGTTGGCTTTTGAATTTACTCAATTTCTTTTATAACCTACCTAGCGAGGAGAGATAAGTTAACTCGGTTGGAATTACGAATCAAAATCGAGTTAAATGGGAGGAGGTAACTGAACCTTGGTGAGTTAACTCAAGAAAAAATCAACCCACTATATATCAAAGCGGGGCCTAAGAATCATTTTGGGACATAATGGAAACTGTAAGCGAGTCTCTTAATGGGGATGATCAACCCTCCTATGTATGTATGTTATTGAAATATCAAACAGAGATCAAAAAGAGTTGAAACGGTGAGACGAGCACCATTCTCAACTTCAACATGAGGACGGCCGAACAAGGTAGGTGATTGACAAAACCATTAACGTCACCAGTTAAATGTCAACTCCAAGCTGTTGAGATGAGTCTACGTAGCATATATTTTCCTTAGATATCCATGCAAGTATCTGCTCCAATTTCTAACAAGAAATAATATATATATATATATATATATATATATATATATATATATATATGAACCCACTTCTTGGTTCATTGCTAATTCAACGCCTTTCGATACGTAGATAAAACTTGAAAACGTCTACTCCAAATTGCAGGTCGTCTATCTTGTGATCTGTGTTTAGTCGTTTGGGATAATCTAATTAGGTTACATTAATGCTTCCAGGACGTCAGACATGTTATATATATATATATATATATATATATATATATATATATATATATATATAGTCAGGACTACGTAGCATGCAATTAATGGAACACTAAATATTATTGTATGTACAAACACATTCTCTATATATAATTGCTTAGCTATTTTTCTCTCTGTAAGTTTATATATATCCGACTAGTTGGGGAGGACAATATAGTTGCATGTGGCACGGGTCATCTTGACTCAAATCAAACTCGAGTCGAAGCATCAACTTGAGTTCATTAATTAAGCCCTCCCCCCCCCCCATCTAACAAAGGGGTATACAAAATGAGTATTATCTCTCATAGATTAATTTTACGTTCATGCATATTTCTTGTATGAATTCCCTGCGATCTAATTAATAAACAATCACTAGGTTGAAGCATGTTCTAAATCCACACCATAAGAATTACCCGAAAATGTAATATATATCATCAGCAACGAATTAATTAATGTCTTAATTTGCTATTTGACCTCTGTAAGTTGCTCTAGGTTCGTGTGTGATTCATTTATGAGTTCCCCCGGAGATCTAATAAGCAATCCACTAGAGTTAGAGCGTGGAGAAATGGTTGATTGTGAAGGAAGGTACGTAGCCATTTCGTGTTCACTGTTTTCTAGAGCAGGCTGCATGACTCGGCAAAATGTGGGTTTCTGGAGGGGAGGCTTATTTATTTGCTAACTAAAAAGAGAAATTTCTCCACCCCCATTTATATATATATATATATATATATATATATAAGGCTTCTCTCTGTGTGTGTGTGTGTGTGTGTGTGTGTGTGTGTGTGTGTGTGTGTGTGTGTGTGTGTGTGTGTGTGTGTGTGTGTGTGTGTGTGTGTGTGTGTGTGTGTGTGTGTGTGTGTGTGTGTTGAACTTGGATAAACATCAGCCCCAGGCTGAGGCTTCGACACATCTAAGAGGTCATTTGGTATGTTATAAAACAAAATAAAATATTGGTTTAAAATCGATGAAAACAAAATTTTTGATTTTA
Source organism: Amorphophallus konjac (assembly GCA_022559845.1). Lineage (NCBI taxonomy): Eukaryota > Viridiplantae > Streptophyta > Magnoliopsida > Alismatales > Araceae > Amorphophallus > Amorphophallus konjac. The sequence continues at coordinate 53,296 of JAHNEJ010002658.1, forward strand.
AAATCACTCTATAATCCTCAATTTTGTTTGCCGGTGGTTTGGAGTTGAAAACTAAAATCGATGAAAATGGTGTCACATGAGTCAATGGATTTTGAAACCGAGTAATTGACAACACTCCAAACGTAAGAAAAATAGCGCACAATAATTTACGCCGTTTCAAAATGTAACAAATACAGTGTTTTATAATATTTTACATCATTTTACCGCACACCAACCAACTGACCCCTAGATCACTGGCCCAATCCAAACCCACGCCCTGAAATGCGAGTAATATTTTTTGCACATTCTAATTAGAACCGCCGTGCGATTTTAAGAGTAAGAAGAGACTCAAAAGAAAAGACATGGGGCTCCCGTCTATTTCAATGTCTTTGATCCTCTTTAACCTTTTAACAGTCCATCGGTCCTATATATGTGGACCATTAAGAATAAGCGTTGCTCATGAAATAATCTTGGCCCACCTGTCCAATGACAAGCCTAGGCTTGGCCCCAATCAAAGATGGGCCTACTTAATCGGCCTACTTAATCTCAAGTCCGAGCCCAGCAGACTTATGAACTGATGAAACCCATTTAATCATGATGGCCGTGACCAAAGTTTAATCTTGGGAAAGCTAAGAAACTTCAACCTACAAAGGCAAATGGTTCATGAAGTTGGGGACCTCCTAGCTAGCTGATTGGCTTTTAAGGCTGGGAAATCGGGTGAGTCCAGGACATGGTCTTATGCAAATGTATGTAGTTTGATCAGCATATCAAAAATGATAATAATAAACAAAAAATCACCACATCATCTGATTACTTGCTTTAGGCTAGGTTAAAATTAACATGCCTCCATTAATCTTATACATATCAGTCTGTATGTAGCAAATCACATCTTGTTTAAATTAATTAATCGCATAATTTGGTGATTGCTATTAATTATACATGCTACATATACTTATCTAATCCAATCACCTAATCTAAATTTATGATTTAATATCATTACAATTTTCTTGGTATTCAATGTGATTAATTTCTGAACTCTGAAATAGTAAATAAAGAGAAGAATTTGGCTGTGAACCCTTCAAGTTTAATAATTGTAAAAAAAAAAACCCTCCGACGATTGCATCATGGATGGAATTAAGGTCCCTAGTATAGCACCAAATTAAGCGAAGATGGTCCCCCGGATTGATAACTGGATGACAGCGCATCGAAGCACACGTTTGGTCATTGGAATAACATATCTAAAGGAGAATGATAGGTATAATTCATATAGAGGGCAATTAAACCATTCTAATGTTTGTTGGGGGGTAAATGAAGACATTCAAGGGTACGTAGGGATAAATTATATATATGAAGTAGATTAGTGTTTGGGGGCGACAATGTTAGGATCAAGGACCAAACCAATGAATTTAGTCCTATATTGTTGGAGGAGAGAGAGAGAGAGAGAGAGAGAGAGAGAGAGAGAGAGAGAGTCTGACTCGGTTGGTGGCATTTTGCCTGTTGAACACGACTCCGGCATCTGTATGCATGCTGGGTGGGCTATGGAGCTTTCAAAGGGCTGCAAAAGGTTCTGCTGCATGTTTGGTCTTCCAACACATCCTTCTCCTTCGTGCATGCATGCACCGGTCACAAACATGGTATAAAGAATAAACGACTGGAGAAGAACAAGGTACACAAAGAAACATGTGTGCTCGGAGGAGGCTTCCTACGAAGATACCCTCGGAGAGGTGTATATATAAATATATTGCGGAGGAGAGATTCCTCGTCACCGATGACAATGAAACAGTGGTGTCATTATTTTCAAAATCACCTAATTCAATATTAAAATTTTAATTCACACCGTTTAATCTTATTTATTAATAATAAATTACTTAAGGGTTAAAAGTCATATAATTTCAACATTTATTTTCTATATGCATTGGATGAACATAAAATAAATGGATTAGATAGTATAATCTTTTGTATCATATAATCATGTATAACTTTTTGATATCTGATTTGAATATTTTTTGATATATAATTAAAATTTTGTTATTAGAGAAGATTTGATAAAAAATAAATTATATAATTTTAAAACTTATGATACCGCTCTTTCGTTGCCACCGATAGGAATAGATCCTTTCTAGTGTGTGCGTGTGTGTGTGTCTTAGATTTAGGTCAATGTTAACAATGAAGTTTAGTTGATCATATGTAATATATGAACTTACAGATGAGTCTGAGATAAATTAGAGTCAGTAAGATATAAACCGATCGAATTGGTTGAGTGGAGTTCGAACCAGCTGATATGATTCTTAATTAGACTTTTAACCTCTACATCCACGAGAAGTGACATTAAGTGAGAAGCTATCCTGCGTTTGCATTTGCACGTACTCTCCGTACATGAACTTAATATCACGTACACATGCCCTTTGATACACTTTTGTCAAAAATATTCGCAGAATATTCCATGTTTCTCTTCATCTCTCCTTAAGATATTGTAATGGCTTCTTAACGGAAAGTAACAATAAGGCACATATGGCAATAAGTTCATGCACGAAGGGTCTACATGCAAATGTAAATATAATATAAATCTTTAGTGTAATTTCACTTCTAATAGGAACGTGTATGTAAAAGACCCAAAAAAGTCCATCGGAGAAAGGACGTGAGAACCGACGATGAGTAGCCCTCGTGCTTAATTGTCTGCTTTTGACCGGAACGAGGCTAGTTCTTTGAGTGCAGTAGTTTGTGGTCTCTCTCTCTCTGGATTCATTGTGCTCAACTCCACCCTTTTTGTATAATTAATACCCGTGGTGTCTCTTCTGTTAATTTCACGGGTATGATTAGGGGTGTTCATAGTTCGCTTTGATTCAATCTAAATTTTTTTTTTCAAATCGAACTGAATTAAATCAAACAAATTTGATTTAGTTCGGTTCAAACTAAATTTTTTATATTTTATTATAAGACATATACATTTAATAAATCATATATATAATAAAAATAATAAAAATAAAAAAAATTATATTTTATATGTTTATACATCTATATAATAATGTCTTTAAATATTTTAATATATTTATGATATATAATATTAATAAATATAAATATAAGTAATAAATTCGATTTATTCGATTCGATTCGATTTCATAACGATTTCACATGTTATGAAATCAAATCGAACTGAATTTAAATTCGAATCGAATTAAATCGAATCGAAGTTTAGTTCGATTCATTTCGATTCAATTTAAACCGAATTATGAACACCGTAAACATGACCGATGATGATCCCCGAGATGAATCTATGTACTTTAATGCATGCATGCAAGCAAGAGAATTAATCTGTTGGTGGATGTCTTAATTGGAAACTGTCCAAGGGGATTTGGAAAGTAGTGTAACTATTTTTCTGCCTTATCTTTTACTTGTGTACGTGGTTGCCAATAATCACAGGAAGGAAGTGAGCGATGTTCCATTATTTTTGAGCCTTTTGACCGTAACTCGTGGATGGGGATGTAAACGAAAAGGATGATCCGATGAAATATTCATTTTAGTTTATCGATCGTAGAGCACAATTAGTTTAAGGATAAGAATATGAAAATATATATATATTCATTTGTTTTTCACTGAAGATACGGATATAATTAAGGAAATAAATTCTCTTTTGAATTCTATAATCTGAATTATATCCGTCCTTTTATTTTTCAAGGTCAAACGTATCTAATAAGGATTATTATTATATATATATATATATATATATATATATATATATATATATATATCTCAATAATTTTAAATATTCTACTCCATATCCCTATATTCTTCATATTGTCATATATATCGATAATAACTATCTTTCATCACATATATAAACCCCTAATTAATGCTATTTACCATTTATTTAATTTAATTTTAGAGAGATTAATATATATGAAAAAAGTCTAATATGATCTTCTCACATAATTAAAGTAATGTCCCATATATATATATATACTCTTTACAATCTTTCATATATCTTGTGTACCCCTTTAAATCCTTATATATATTTGACATGTTTAACTGAATATTATATTAATTTGGATGGTGTTAGAAACATGAGGGATATAACTGAAAAATATTCCTTAGTGTTAATGGGCCATGTGCCCATTGGGCCCGCCACGGGGGCGCCGCCGCGGTGGCGGGAGACGCCCGCGGGGCGCGTGCCCGCGTGCGCCTTCCCGCGCCTGCGTGCGGCCGCCTGCGGCCTCCCACGAACGCGCACACGCGCCTACGTGGCGCGTTCGCAGGGCGCCACCGCGCTGCCCCCCCTCCGCCTTCCTCCTTATCCACCTCTCTCTCCCTTATCTCCTCCGCCCTCTCATCCTCTCACCCTCTCCTTCCCCCTATAAATACCCCTTAAGGGGGTTGATAAAATACAAGAAAAATAGAGGAATAAAATAGAGAAAGGGAATATTATGTGTGGAGGAGAGATCTATGTGTGCTAGTCATGGGAGACGACGTGTCGGCGGACGACGTCACGATGCCCGCGTCGGTCCGTTAAGTACGAGGACGTCGGGAGATATACCATGGTGGGAGTTCGGCTCCATAGGCCAATGTATGTTTGTGAGGTGACGGATAAGTGTATAAGAGAGAGGATGTGTGCACGAGAACATAGCGCCCGTGATGACTGTAGTAGCCACGTCTCTCGATTCTCTCTGTCCTTTCTCTCTCCTCATCTTTTCATCTATATGTTAGATGGAATAGCGACGAGGGTAGTGCGTCGGTGTGCCGACCACGCGATATTAGTCGCGGGTTAGTCCTGTGACGAGTATGGTCTGCATCTCTAGGGGAACCATCACCATAGTCCCTGGATTTGGAGTGTGGACCCTTGGAGTCGACTCTAGTAGCCGGCTCTGTGACTCTGCGACGATTCACGGGTAGGGGTCGACTCTGGTAGCCGATCTTGTACCCGGATACTACAGGTACGCACGTGCTTTTATTTATGCTTCTGCTGTTTCGTGTGTACGTCTCGTTTCCGCTGCAAGGTACGTCCTCCAACTCTGAACTCGTTTGGTTATATATATCTGTTGTATATATCCCCGAGAGGTTTTTCCCTACAGTGGTATCAGAGCTCAGAGTTTTGTCGCGATTTAATTTAAGATAAATTTGTCAGTGGGTATGGTATCCTCTCTTCCTTGGGCTAACACGAGCATGTGTGTGTTGCGACGTTTATCCCTCGGACTGATAGATAAAGGGGATCTGGCATAAAAGTGGCTATTTGTAGTCCTTTCCGGTGGTAGTGACCACGGCAACGGCAAATAGTGATGTTGAGACGACCCGGCTGACATCCTATAAATCATATCTCGGATGGGTTCCGATAATTCCAGTATACTGTTTTGTACAGCTATACGATGTTTATGGAATAAGTAGTTCCACTATGCATCACTGCCATACCTTGTTCTGAAAATCTCCAAGGGAATGAGATTGGTGGTTTACTGCTATTCCTGACTTTTCTTGCATTTGTGCAATTTAGACCAGGCTCAAAGTGTATTTTTAATATGTTTGAATTTACACTCTTGTAAGCATGGAGTCGGATTTAGATTTCAGTCATGAATATGTTTCATGATAATATGTCATATTTATATATTTATTTATGTGCAAATTCGTTTTGCATATTATAAATATAAATTTATTTTACATATTACATATGCAAATTTGTTTTGCATATATGTTATTTTACATTATGCAAATTTGTTTTGCGTATATGTGTAAATTTGTTTTGCATTTATATTTACAATAATACATAGATGAGCATGTTTATTTAGCGCCACGTGGTTGAGTGCTATTGCGATGTGATCGCATTTATTTGCAGCTTATTGATATGAGAATATGTGTTTCTCTCCCAATAGAAAATTTGCTCGAAGTCGTTCTAATTCCATTCAGTAATCTTATGTGAGTGGGAGATGATTGTAGATTGCCTAGCGTCTACTTTCGATGTCACCGCATAAGAAAGTTGAATGTGATTGGTTCAGATTTTTGATAACAAATTTAGACGATGTGTAACAATGATGTCCACTGCTCTCAATATAGAATGTAGTGATTTAACGTGATGACCACTGACAATGTATTTGTTAATCTCACTTTGGGTGATAACTTAATTGGTTACAGTATTTGGCACTGTAAAGATCCGACTAATTAAGCATGGGTTGCTTATGCGATATTCGATCGTTATTGACAAGGATCGTCTTCTTTTCCTTCCTTTTCTTATTCGACTTGTGTGTCGAACATTGAGGACCTGGATTCTGCCATGTGTCATGTGCTAGGATCAATGCCTATGTGTGAATTGGGCTTGACTGATCTAGCATGTTGGAAGCCTTTCGGCAAAGGCTATGAGTCATGGAATCATTATTGCCGAGTTTATTCCTTCTCTGATAAAGGAATGATGGTCTTCCTGTTGAAGGAATATTTTCTTGCCTTAGCAATAGTGCTAAGAGTTTTAATTTCAGCAGGGGGGGAATGTGTTTCTCACCACGTGCCTGATCACCACGTATCTGCCGAAAGTAGTAGGGATGTTCAGCCTAGTGGGAGTACGCCTACTGGGAAATGCACACTCAGTGGGGAGTGCACACTCAGTGGGGAGTGCACACTCAGTGGGAGTGTGTTTGTGAAACCACTAGAAAATTAAGACTCGAATGTAATGGCAAGCGTGGGTATGTCCCTCGTCAATTTTAAAATATTTGATGACCATGTGCTCATTTGTGAGCCTCAGAAATGATGTAAAGTCCAGGGTTGTCCAGGAGTTTTTTACATCATTGTCAGATTCCATGACACTACGTATGTTTTGGGAGTTTGTAGATCCCTTACATGTGCGCGAAAAGATTGAAAACTAGTGGGTTTTCAAACACGAGCGCAAGGCAGATGGGTCGATTATACGAAGCACTTATGGTAAAAGATTAAATCTAAGAGTGGATTTAGTCTATGATGAGGTACTATCTCCAATGGTGAGATTTTCGTCTGTTCATCGTTCGCCAGTAATTAGCTATCTTTAGTTTTTGACTATATTTTTCTATGGAGAACTAGACGAGAAAATTATATGGCTCAGGCAGATGGCTTTGAGACCAAAAAGATAAGGGCGCAAATCTTGCTGCCCCAAGCATAAAGCTTAAAATGATCGTCTAGATAGTGGAATGAGATGATTATCTCGTTTCGTTTCGAGAAAATCTTCAATGACCACTGTATGCATGTCAAATGAGTGGGAGGAAAGTGTTTCTCCATTTAATCATTGTAAGTCAATGATAGCTAATCTGGAGTATGATTCCCTATATGGGTGAGACAAGCTATGTGCTTGGAGTGAAAATTATGTAGTATCACTAGTAATGGATCCTCTGTTGTCTCAGGAGTCCTATAGTGATAGAGCGATTGGATCGGCACAATTTACCACCCATTCATACTCCCTTTGCTAAACCGTGCTTGGTATTGAAAATGAAAAGGAAGAAGTGTCAAGGGTGCCTTATACGCTTGGAAGCTAGATACACATGATGTTGTGTGCCCGCAGTGTATTAGTTACATTGTGAGTCTTGCTAGTTGTCACCTGGACAATATAGGTCCCACACATCTTTTGTAGACTTGCAAGGGACACTAAGCCATGTCGTGTGAGATAGATGTGCCAAAACTGATTGGTTGTACAATGTAACGTCGACTTATGGCCGAGATAAGCGAAAATCCATCTCGGGATTGATATTCCTACTGATTGGTAGCGCTATCTCGTGGTAGAAAATGGATGCGCATTATTTTTATCCTCAGTAAAGGCAAAGTGAGTGGCTTGTTCCGCTACGTTTTCTCGTCGTTGTGAAACGTCCTGTAATATTTGGCGAATACACCTTGAGATAATAGTATATAACTGTATATAGGTTACAGTGGGCATTGGCCTTCGCCAAGGATGTAAGATTACATAATTTCATTACATCTAGTATGAGAGTTAGTAGAGCTTCGACTGATTTGTTCTGGCCATAGTTACTGATCTGACAGATTTGTTCTAGTTAAAGATCATGATGGGACATCATTGAGAATATAGTTAGATCATTCTTCACAGGAGTGTCCTTGAATGAATGGTTGATTTACACATCGTCAGAGTGTCAACAGGCTTGAATCGACCCTCTCACACGGGTGATTCACCTTGGCGCTATAGATAGCATGCAAGATGAGGCATTTGATATTACGGCGCCCTGGAGGACTAGGTGTGAGCGTAATATCTCCCAAACAACATAGATATGCCGCCTTAGCTGAGCCTAAGATGAGATCCAACACAGATCGGCCATGAGGATTTGACTGCAATCCCATGGAGCCTGAAAATCTGGATACGTAAGTCGCAAGAAGGCGCTGAGTGGGAGCGACTGGTTTGCGTGACTCGGGTTAGCTGCGTAAGTCGCAACTAGACTGGTATCCGTGCGGTGTTTAATTAATCATACTAATGACACGCCCATGAAAATGGAAGAACACCACAGCATGCGTATCATACCGCATGTGTAATATGACCGCATATGAGAATGATGAATGGATCCATCTTCATCATTGTGTGAGCTCATGAATCACAATAGTGTGATTCCTTATGTATCCCCAGTGACCTGCAGCGCTGTGTCATGAAAAAGATGCTTGATGTCGCTACTTTAGCATGTTACTTAGGGCGACGATTGATACCGTCCAGCGGGACATGTCTAGGAAAGCGGTCAAGACGAATTGGATTGACATTAGCAGCATATGGAAGATATTTTATATCTCACCATGCTTAGTAGCTCATATCCTAGGAGGCTTTATTATCTGTGTGATGATAAAGTCATGGGCACTTAGCATTTGGGGGTTTGACACTGCCTGTTTTTGAGAGATCCAGAGTGTCAAATCAGGTGAATATTAAATGTCTGAGATACATACCGAGATGTTCTGAGTGCTCCGTTAGTTGGGTGATGGCTTAACGGAATGCTCCCAAGTTGTTTGGATAAATCTCGCGGAGGTCACACGCTCCATTTCCTGTATGACCGAGAATTGCAGACATTTTAGATTGTACAATGTGAGATGAAGAATATGCACGGCAGGCCCTAATGGGCAAGTGGGAGATGTTAATGGGCCATGTGCCCATTGGGCCCGCCACGGGGGCGCCGCCGCGGTGGCGGGAGACGCCCGCGGGGCGCGTGCCCGCGTGCGCCTTCCCGCGCCTGCGTGCGGCCGCCTGCGGCCTCCCACGAACGCGCACACGCGCCTGCGTGGCGCGTTCGCAGGGCGCCACCGCGCTGCCCCCCCTCCGCCTTCCTCCTTATCCACCTCTCTCTCCCTTATCTCCTCCGCCCTCTCATCCTCTCACCCTCTCCTTCCCCCTATAAATACCCCTTAAGGGGGTTGATAAAATACAAGAAAAATAGAGGAATAAAATAGAGAAAGGGAATATTATGTGTGGAGGAGAGATCTATGTGTGCTAGTCATGGGAGACGACGTGTCGGCGGACGACGTCACGATGCCCGCGTCGGTCCGTTAAGTACGAGGACGTCGGGAGATATACCATGGTGGGAGTTCGGCTCCATAGGCCAATGTATGTTTGTGAGGTGACGGATAAGTGTATAAGAGAGAGGATGTGTGCACGAGAACATAGCGCCCGTGATGACTGTAGTAGCCACGTCTCTCGATTCTCTCTGTCCTTTCTCTCTCCTCATCTTTTCATCTATATGTTAGATGGAATAGCGACGAGGGTAGTGCGTCGGTGTGCCGACCACGCGATATTAGTCGCGGGTTAGTCCTGTGACGAGTATGGTCTGCATCTCTAGGGGAACCATCACCATAGTCCCTGGATTTGGAGTGTGGACCCTTGGAGTCGACTCTAGTAGCCGGCTCTGTGACTCCGCGACGATTCACGGGTAGGGGTCGACTCTGGTAGCCGATCTTGTACCCGGATACTACAGGTACGCACGTGCTTTTATTTATGTTTCTGCTGTTTCGTGTGTACGTCTCGTTTCCGCTGCAAGGTACGTCCTCTAACTCTGAACTCGTTTGGTTATATATATCTGTTGTATATATCCCCGAGAGATTTTTCCCTACACTTAGGATAAAGGAATACATGGCAATATCAAGAGTACGAGGGCATACGTACGTACGGTAGATATATATGATTCTAGGATTATATATGTAATTATCCCTATTTTATATACTATAGCATGACAAAAATTTAATAAGAATATTAATGAGGGGTACGTAACATGGATAGGAATATAGGATCGATCTTGCGTTATTGGTGTAAGTTTTGTCAATGGCTCGCCATTGTCATGCACGTACTATTTGTATATATAGCAAGTCGAGATTAATCCAAAGAGAGTTGTGAGTGAGTAGAACTTGCATCGGTGTGATAAAGTTCCATGTTTAAGCTTTGTTCATTAGGTTAGGTGCTTTTGCTTTTAAACTTTTAATTAACCCGATATTAATTTAACTCTCAGGATAGAGTTTTATCAACAAAATAAAACGATACCACATGAAAATCCCCTAAAGGTGTAGCCAGTACACAGCAGCAAGAACAGGTCTGTCCAAATTAAGAAAAAAGAATGACAGCGCGTACGTACACTGAACCCAAGTAATATATAAAATGTATCAAGTGCTGTAGAGCCATATATAATTTTCTTATCAAATAGCATATTCTTCTCTATATGTATATATGTTGTTCTTCTCTTGTTTAATTACGTCCACGTCTGCTTAATTACATGCACTTTGGGTAGGACCATGCATGCATCCAACTTGTGCCTTTATATATATATGGCGAGAAATTATTTGATCTGAAATAATTTTGTTTTCACTGCCCCTCAGAATCATCATCAGCTCAAATATATATTAACGTATTTCACACACGCGCGCGCGCGCGCGCGCGCACGCACACACACACACATATATATATATATATATATATATGAAAAATATTCACATAGGGTCGATATCATGGTTATTTGTCATAGTGTTGATATCTGAGTCTTTAAATTTATGAGAGATGATCTCCCTATGTATTGATCTCATATATTTAAAGGTCCGGATGCTGACACCATGGTAAATAGTCACGGTGTCAACCTAAATATGAGAGAGGAAAGGGACGAGAGAACGGACGATGAGTGGCCATCGCGCTTAATTAAATGCTTAATTGCCTGTTTTTGACCAGAACAAGTCTCTATTTTTTGAGTGTCGTAGTGTGGGTGCTCTCTCTCTCTCTCTGTGTCCCCGTTAGATCCAATTAATGCAATTCCAACCCCATGTGATGATTATTTGACATATTTTATTTTTATATATGGTGGTGGTGACTACCCGTGAAACATAAACAATGAGTAAGATGACAAGGAACCATATACATGTACATAAGGGGAATGAATCATGGGCAGTTCGACGTGATTATCCTTTCTAATTAATTAATTAATGCCGTACGTGGTGTTAATTAATTTCCTCGTGTATGCTTCTCGGGCATAGCTACATCGATCGTGATCCTCGTGACGAATTCGTGACTCTAATTAATTGATTATGAAATATGGCAGCAAAAGAATGCGGTGATGCATGGATGATCGAGTATCTGATCAAGAGAATTTGATAAGTGTAATGATATTTATACGTTTTATTTACTTGTGTGGACGTGGGAGTTCCAAATTTCCGGCGCCCAACACTCTCTTCTTTCGTGCACCCGAGCCTTAGTCGGTAGTCACCGCATGGTAATGGGATAACGTTTGGAGAAACAACACAAAGGTTTGACACAGAGAAAAACGTGTGCACGGAGGAGGTTTCCCACGAAGATGCCCCCCGGAGGCCACCAAATCTAGAGAGAGAGAGAGTCCATTTTGGCTAAACTTCTCTGAGTCGAATATTCGCGTCAGTTTTTTTAACAAGAGAATGTGATAATCAAGGAGTTGGATATAATTTAAAGAATTATAATTAAGTCTATGTTGACGACGATCGAGTCAGAGCACATGATTAGTATTGATCAATTAATTGGATTTAATTAAGAGGAGTAGAGGTGTATTAAGTACGTTTTAAGAAAACATGAGTCTAGTTAGAGTAAAGATGAGTTCGATCAGTCAAATTAATTTGACCTTAAAGCTTTACATAATTAATATGCAATTTAGTTCAAAAAATACTCCAACCCATTTTTTTTCATAGAAAAAAAAAAAGACCAGATGCATGTCAGTGATGAGTAGCCCTCATCATTCTTCACTCTCTCTCTCTCTCTCTCATGCTTGGTTGGCCCGTATATGATTTCAATTCCAGCCCCCATATGCATGCATGTGATAATTTGGCATACCTAGTTTTATCCGTGATGGTCATTGCATTGGTGACCTTTAATTTGAAACGCATACATGGACTGTGAATATGGTGACTACACAAACCATATATATGGATAAGGAAACACATGAATAACGATCATATATACTTTCTAATGCTTGTGTTGTTCCTCGTGTTTCACGCGCAATTATAATTGATGACATTGACGATGATGATCGAGACCTGAAAGACTGGGCTGCAAAGAGAATATTCTGACGATGGATGTATTGAAAAATCAGTTTTAGAAATAGTGAAAATATAAATCTTAGATGTCTCATCATTATTTGTGTGATATCGTGGAAATAAGCGGTCCCCGGCTGTTCTCGCGGTTTTGAAACTTTTCAGAAAATTTTAGCTTAACTATGGGTAAGCCCTCGTCAGTTAGCCTCAATTTAGCAGAGAGTTAGATCTTTTGTGAGATAACTCAATCTGTTTAAGTTAATTTATAATTAATTTATTTTTAATTTGATAAGAGAGTAATTAATCTAGAAGTAAAGAGGTGGACTAATTTATTTTTAATCCAACATCATTTGAAAGTTATAAGATTAACTCAGTAATAATAATAGCTCAATTGTCACATTTGTCCCTCCTTTTTGAATTTTTTACTCCTGGATATGTGTTCACTCTAAATTTTTTTAACTTAGTAATTAATTTACGAAATAAAATTTAAAATATAAAAATGTCATTAATTAGGGAAGTTACTACTTATCTTAACTTTTAATAATATTTTAATATATTCAATAATATGAATATATCTTAAAAATAAAATATTTTTGAAAAATAACATAATTAATCTCATCAAATAATATTTAAAACGTTAAAACATCATTAATTACCAATTTAGGTTATTGTATATCTTTAAAAAATTATTTTATTATACTTTTTAAATCTTTTAAATATATTTTATAAAATGAATATACCTTGAAGATAAAATATTTTGATAAATAACATAATCAATCTCATTAAATAAAAATTAAAATGTTGAAACATCATTAATTACCAATTTAAGTTACTGAATATATTAATTTATTAATTTAATTTATTTTTTTATATTTTTGAGATATTCTATAAAATGAATATGTTGTGAAAATAAAATATTTTTGATAAATAACATAATTATGCTCCCTAAATAAAATTAAAAACGTAGATACGATCGTTAAATATAAGTTTAATCTGCTATATATTTTCTTAAGTTTTTATGTTATTTTATTTTTAAATATTTTAATATATTCAATAAAAAATTTATACAAAAAAATAAGATTTTATTTAATAAATAACATAATTATTTTAACTAAATAAAATTTAAAAGTTAAAAATGTTTTAATCATTGTTTAATATTGTCATAAACAAAGAAGATAGAGAGAGACCGATAGAGAGAGAAGGGGGACACTACAAGAAAAATCGCGGATAGCGACCGACCTAGCGGTCGCTATTCAGTCGTAGATCGGTCGCAAATCTGCATTGCGACCGAACAGAGACTATCTCGCGACCGAACATGTCGGTCGCTATATACTAGTCGCTATATAGCGACCGACATAATTCGGTCGCAGTATCAGTCGTTAACAGAGACCGATTATAATCGGTCGCCTGATCGGTCGCTAATTAATTCGGTCTCAATTCGGTCGCTATTCGGTCTCTAATTATGTTGTATTTTTAAAAATAAAATTAACCTATTGGATTTATTCGGTCTCAATTCGGTCGCTAGTCGGTCGCCAAGTATAATTATTTAATAAAAGAAATATAACGTATAGTCGCTATTCGGTCGCAATTCAGTCTCCATGCGGTCGCTAATTTCGCATTATTTTTTTTTTAAAAATTTATTTAAACTGATAAATAAATTACCTGATAAATAACAAATTCATAACATAAATATAAAATCAACTACACAGACAACAATATCGACAAATCTCAAATTCATCACATACAAGCACCTGATAAATAACAATTTCATAAAACAATAATAAATCAACTACACGGATCACAATCTCCACGAACCTCAAATTACACACAATTAAAATAAAATCACAAATTAATCATACATCCATAATAATAAAATGACAACATACACAACTAAAATAAAATCACAAATCCTCCACATATGTCTCATCCTGGTCGTCGTCTCGTCCAACATCATCCTGGTCGTCGTCTCGTCCAACATCTCGCGACGGATGATCCTGTATATCATTTAAAAAAATTATAATCAAATCCTTAATAAAGAAATCAAGCATTAACAAGACTTAATAAAGAAATCAAGCATTAACAAGAGTATGCCAATAGTTTAAGCCAGCTCATTTTCATATATATAAATACACACACACAATATAAGTTCAAATTTCATCTTGTATTTTAAAAATGAAGTTTGAGCGCCGAGCTCAAACCGGGCATCCGATTTGGATTCCGTCAGTTCTGACAAGTCACTTTCATCTCCCCGGTCGTATTGGAATGATCGGCACGGCCATCCGACCGGTATTTCGAATTTTAGACCCCCGGACCCGTCCTAACAGTTCATTTGAACTAAGTGTATTTTAAAAATGAAGTTTGAGCGCCGAGCTCAAACCGGGCATCCGATTTGGATTCCGTCAGTTCTGACAAGTCACTTTCATCTCCCCGGTCGTATTGGAATGATCGGCACGGCCATCCGACCGGTATTTCAGATTTTAGAACCAAATGCCCCGTCCTAACAGTTCATTTGAACTAAGTGTATTTTAAAAATGAAGTTTGAGCGCCGAGCTCAAACCGGGCATCCGATTTGGATTCCGTCAGTTCTGACAAGTCACTTTCATCTCCCCGGTCGTATTGGAATGATCGGCACGGCCATCCGACCGGTATTTCGAATTTTAGACCCCCGGACCCGTCCTAACAGTTCATTTGAACTAAGTGTATTTTAAAAATGAAGTTTGAGCGCCGAGCTCAAACCGGGCATCCGATTTGGATTCCGTCAGTTCTGACAAGTCACTTTCATCTCCCCGGTCGTATTGGAATGATCGGCACGGCCATCCGACCGGTATTTCAGATTTTAGAACCAAATGCCCCGTCCTAACAGTTCATTTGAACTAAGTGTATTTTAAAAATGAAGTTTGAGCGCCGAGCTCAAACCGGGCATCCGATTTGGATTCCGTCAGTTCTGACAAGTCACTTTCATCTCCCCGGTCGTATTGGAATGATCGGCACGGCCATCCGACCGGTATTTCGAATTTTAGACCCCCGGACCCGTCCTAACAGTTCATTTGAACTAAGTGTATTTTAAAAATGAAGTTTGAGCGCCGAGCTCAAACCGGGCATCCGATTTGGATTCCGTCAGTTCTGACAAGTCACTTTCATCTCCCCGGTCGTATTGGAATGATCGGCACGGCCATCCGACCGGTATTTCAGATTTTAGAACCAAATGCCCCGTCCTAACAGTTCATTTGAACTAAGTGTATTTTAAAAATGAAGTTTGAGCGCCGAGCTCAAACCGGGCATCCGATTTGGATTCCGTCAGTTCTGACAAGTCACTTTCATCTCCCCGGTCGTATTGGAATGATCGGCACGGCCATCCGACCGGTATTTCGAATTTTAGACCCCCGGACCCGTCCTAACAGTTCATTTGAACTAAGTGTATTTTAAAAATGAAGTTTGAGCGCCGAGCTCAAACCGGGCATCCGATTTGGATTCCGTCAGTTCTGACAAGTCACTTTCATCTCCCCGGTCGTATTGGAATGACCGGCACGGCCATCCGACCGGTATTTCAGATTTTAGACCCAAGGACCCGTCCTAACAGTTCATTTGAACTAAGTGTATTTTAAAAATGAAGTTTGAGCGCCGAGCTCAAACCGGGCATCCGATTTGGATTCCGTCAGTTCTGACAAGTCACTTTCATCTCCCCGGTCGTATTGGAATGACCGGCACGGCCATCCGACCGGTAACTTATGACCTATGCTCCTTTGTATGAACTGCCCTTCCTTTGCTTAGAGGTGCTGTTCCTGGCTTCCTGCCATGACAGTTACCAGACTTTGGGGAGATCTTTTCACCTAAATTGGCATATTTTATTCATGTCTACATGTTACTTTCCTTATATTATTCTAGCTTTATGAATATTTATAGATCTGTATCCTCCCCCACTCAAGTGAATAGAATTTATACATATCTTTTCACTTTCAGTTCTAACCAAAATCTCTATACACCTATGGAAAATCCTGCAGAACAGTCTGCCTGTTGATTCTAATATCCAGAGGATAGGTGTAAGATGATATTTAGAGTTAAGAAAATGATATTTTCCCCTCCTCAATCTAAATTCTTATATTTTGTAAGATGATATTTAGAGTTAACAAATAGAAAATCAATCAAATAAAATACTTACCGGAGGCTGCTGTGCAGGAGGTGCAGGAGGTGCTCTACTACTATCAATTCCCAAGGATGTGAGCATCTGGGAGACGGTCTGAGCGACGATGGTTGAGATATTCTGAGAGATATTCTGAGAGACGGTCTCGTTGACGATCTGCCTAAACATATCTGGAGTCATGGTCGGGGCGGCACTGGAAGAACCATCTGGGGCTGCTGGTGTGGTAAATGGAGAGGTCGCATGTGAGACCGAACTCGAGCATGATGATAACACCCTAGTCGTGCCCAAGCTATGTCCAAAACCATAAACATGTCCAAACCCAAGGAAATAGATCATGGAGCATGAAAATAGGGTGAAAAATGAACCTGCACACAAAATCATGGTGTTGATTGTGTAAAGTACAATTATCATGCATAAATGAGAAAGGATACCCAAGTAAGGTAAGATCATCCTACTTGAAAAAAGGCTTATAAAATCATTCTGCACAAAAAATCATGTCTTGCCAGATTTAACCAACACAATCATAAATAAATTTGAAGGCATACAGTCCCCTGCAAATGCATCATCCAGCACAAAATGAACGGTGGAAAATGAATCGCCACCTAATTAAATATATTCATTGTCTTACGTAAACAACACTTACGAGAAATAAATGACAAAGAAAACTCAGGCAAATAGATCAACCGGTATGAAATATAGAGTGAGAAAACAATCTCCACGCATCCGGTCATTGGCTGCCTGATGTAAATAATGGGTTCCCAAATAAATGTGAAAGAAAAACCAACAACATAGAACATGCACCAAGATAAAGGGTGAAAAATCAAATTGCACACACTAGCCGATGGACTAAGTAATTAGGCGGTGTGCTAATTTTTTGAACTGGACCAAGAAAAATAAAATAGTCCCAAATAATTTTCTAATTCGATGAAAAATGAAACCCGCCCCCAAGTGAGAGCCCGAGTGAGCTTCTTAGAGAGAAGATCTAAAAGAGGTCTTGGGGGGATAGCTTGAGAGAGTTTCTTGTGAGAGGATTTGTTCCTCCAAGTTGGGGTGCTGACTTCTTTGTATATTTCTCCACATCTAGTGAAGTTCCACTGTCGCCGTCGCCCGTGGACGTAGGGGGTAACCTCCGAACCACGTAAATATGTGTTCCTATCTTGTGTGATTGTTCCTTCTTCTTCCTCCCTTCTTGTTGTGCGGATCGAGATCTTGAGAGGTCACTCTGTCCGTCGGAGTGGTCGTGTCATAACAAGGATCACTTCCTCAAATTTAATGGGATTGTGGATCAAATAAGTGGAAAGGTAAATGACTGTTGGATTATGAGAGACTTGGAAAGGTTAAACACTCCCGACTTCAAGACTACGGTCGATGTAATGATCATACTTCATCCAAAAGCAATTCCCACCTCAGGTTAATGAGCTCATGATCTCCTTCCCCATTTACAAAGCTTGCATGAAACAGTGGAGAGAAATAATTCATGCGCCCGGGATCAAATACATATTCACAGGTAAATGGTGGAATAATCATAATGTACTGCCAGAAACACTTGAAGTGGGCTGTACTCTGCTAGTTTACTTATATGGACATTGATCACAATGCATGATGGGTACACACCATGACACCATAGCACTATCATCATCATCCAGTCTTACGCCCAAGATTGAAATAAAAGCTATGTCAAATATAAACAGCAGAATGAGTATATTGATATTCACATGTATAATGGACAATATGGAAGAAGAAAACACCATGAGAGTACCTTCATTGGTCATAGAACCCATCACGTACATGTATCGCTTGATCTTTGCCTGGCTTTCCTGTTCACGACCTTTCGGCATCAACTCCGAGCTAAAACCAGGAATCATGGAAAATACCTGAAAGCAATAAAATTCATTCAATTGGAGACGGCAACATGAGAAGTTATCCAAAGGGGATAATGTGGCCACAAGACATAGAATGCAATTCCATCTCCACTAAGAGCAGCCAAAGTTTCACAAGTGGAACCCTCAAGATGCAGTAAAATACACCCCAGTCGTTTCCAACACCTGTCATAAATAATACATTTGGTTAGTACCAAGCAAATTAATGAACATAGAAAAATGTGAAAGCAATCAGCTTATCTCCCGTGATTCCTGAAGTATCACTTAGGTGTGTTAGTCTCAGGTGAACCTTACCTTATGATTGAGTCTCTCATCATAAAAATGAAAATTCACAGAAGGCCCATGAAGTGAAAATTTAAAAAATGGAATAGAGAAGTCTGCAAAAGAGCTTAACCTGCCCCATAAGTCCAGTTTCCATAATTAGAACATGGATCGTAGTCCAAAAGACATTTCTCAAACCATTCAGCTCCCATTCGCCAATCAATCCCCATATCTCGAAAATTAAAATCAATTCTTTAATAAAGAAATCAATTATTCTTGAAAATTAAAAGCAAGATGTTTTTCATTGAAGTGAAATTGACGAATGATAATTTTAAACGTTTTGCTCAAATCGGTAGTCCGATTTAGAATCCGTCAGCTCTGACAAGTCACGTCTACCTCCCAGGTCGTGTTGGAATGATCGGAATGCCGATCGGATCAGTATTTCACATTCTGGACCCCCGGACCCCGACGGCTTTGATTATAAACCAAGTGCATTTGCAAATTGCACTTTTGAGCGTCGGGCTCAAACCGGATGTCCGATTTAGAATCCGTCAGCTCTGACAAGTCACGTCTACCTCCCAGGTTGTGTTGGAATGATCGGAATGCCGATCGGATCAGTATTTCACATTCTGGACCCCCGGACCCCGACGGCTTTGATTATAAACCAAGTGCATTTGCAAATTGCACTTTTGAGCGATTTGCTCAAACCGGTAGTCCGATTTAGAATCCGTCAGCTCTGACAAGTCACGTCTACCTCCCAGGTCGTGTTGGAATGATCGGAATGCCGATCGGATCAGTATTTCACATTCTGGACCCCCGGACCCCGACGGCTTTGATTATAAACCAAGTGCATTTGCAAATTGCACTTTTGAGCGTCGGGCTCAAACCGGATGTCCGATTTAGAATCCGTCAGCTCTGACAAGTCACGTCTACCTCCCAGGTCGTGTTGGAATGATCGGAATGCCGATCGGATCAGTATTTCACATTCTCGACCCCCGGACCCCGACGGCTTTGATTATAAACCAAGTGCATTTGCAAATTGCACTTTTGAGCGTCGGGCTCAAACCGGTAGTCCGATTTAGAATCCGTCAGCTCTGACAAGTCACGTCTACCTCCCAGGTTGTGTTGGAATGATCGGAATGCCGATCGGATCAGTATTTCACATTCTGGACCCCCGGACCCCGACGGCTTTGATTATAAACCAAGTGCATTTGCAAATTGCACTTTTGAGCGATTTGCTCAAACCTAAATCTAAAATCCTAAAACCTAAACCTATTCCCAAATCCCTAAACCTTAAACCCTAAACCCGTAAAAATTGTAAACCCTATAGAAAAAAAAACGTAAGCCCTAAAACCCCTAAAAACACTAAACTGCAGACCCCGAACCCCCTAAATCATAAAACCATAAAACCCTTAAAAATTATAAATCTTAAACCCTCCCCTAACCCCTAACCCCACTACGATCCCTTAAACTCCTAAACTGCTAAACCACCGATTGCTAAACCCCAAACCCTCAAACTAAAAATCCCAAACCCTAAACCTTAAAACCCTAAATCTTGAGTTACCCCTAAAACTAGAAACTCTAAAATCCTTAAAAACCACAAACATAAAAGACTAAATCTGAAAAACCCTAAATCCTAAACCTTAAACCCTAAAACTCCTAAACCTAAAAATCAAAAATCTTAATACTATAAACTCTAAACCATAAACCATAAATTTAAAATCATAAACCCTAAAATCACTAATAACATCAAACCCTAAATAAAAGAAACCCAAAAATGTAAACCTATATGTAAAACCCTAAAAGCCCCAAGAACCTTAAACCTTAAAAACATTAAACCCTAAACTCAAAACATTAAACCATAAATCTTGAAAACCTTAAACCCTAAACCCTAAACCTTAAAAATATGAAACCATAATATCTATAAACCATAAAAACTCGAAAAACCCTAAACCCTAAAAATCCTAAATTGTAATAACTATAAACCCTAAAAACATGAAAAACCCTAAACCCTAAAACCTAAAATCCTTAGAAACTAGACCCACTAAACCAAAAACCCCTAAAGCCTAAACTCTCAAAACCGTAATCCACCCCCCTAACCGCTAAACCAAAAACCCCAAATGCTAAATCCAAAACCCTAAACTCATATGCCAAATATAAAATGCAAACAAACCTAAACACCAAACAACTAACCCTAAACCCAAAAACCTAAACCCTAAATAACCCTAAACCTTAAACCCTAACCCTATATGTTAAACCCTAAACATAAAAAAATAAACTCATAACCCCCTAAACTGTAAAACCCTAAAATAATTAAAAACCATAAAATTTAAAACACTAAAATCCTAAACCCACATTGAACCCCTTACCCCACCCCTAATACATAAACTACTAAACCTCAAAACTGTCAAACCTTAAACTTTAAATCTTAAAACCGTAAGCCCTTAAACCTTAAACACTAAACAGCCCCTCAACCCTAAGCCTAGCAACCGTAAACCGAAAAACCCACACTTAAAATCGAAGTCCAAAAACCTGTAGCCCTGAAACCCTTCCTAAACCCTAACACCTAACCCTTAAATCCTAACCCTAAAGCCCCAAACCCTAAACCATAAAGCTTAAAATCCTAAACCCTAAACCCTAAAAGCCCTAAACACCTTAAACCCTAAAAATCCTAAACCTTAAAAGAGTAAAACCTAAATCTAGTACCTAAAACCTAAATCTAAAACCCTAAACCTTAAACACTAAACACTAAACCCTTAAAAACCTTACACTAATCATTAGGAAAGGAGAGGTGAGGCCAATCCAAATACAACACATGTTTGTGAATATATTATCATGCTAACACACAAAAATGACTATTTACATGCACTGGTATTTTACTACAAAAAATGGAAGGTCCATATGACTGTTAATAAAGGCAATATAAAGCACCCAAACACCTGAAAAGTGCACAAAATAATATTCTATCATATTAACAATAACATGGACTATGAAATGCCCTAAACAAAAAATTAGCATGGCCTAAACAAAATTTTCACATTAAATTCCCTGCAGGGGGTTGGGGTGGGGGGGCCGCGGCGGGTTGGAGAGAGAGAGAGAAAGAGAGAGAGAGAGAGAGAGAGAGAGGGGTACCTGTGGGGGGGCGGGTTGGAGAGAGAGAGAGAGAGAGAGAGAGAGAGAGAGGTACCTGTGGGGGGGGGGCCGCGGCGGGTTGGAGAGAGAGAGAGAGAGAGAGAGAGAGAGAGAGGGGTACCTGTGGGGGGGCGGGTTGGAGAGAGAGAGAGAGAGAGAGAGAGATACCTGTGGGGGGGGGGGCCGCGGCGGGTTGGAGAGAGAGAGAGAGAGAGAGAGAGAGAGAGAGAGGTACCTTGGGGGGGGCAGCGGCGGGTTGGAGAGAGAGAGAGAGAGAGAGAGAGAGAGAGAGAGGGCAGCGGCGGGTTGGAGAGAGAGAGAGAGAGAGAGAGAGAGAGAGAGAGAGAGAGGGGTACCTGTGGGGGGGCCGCGGCGGGTTGGAGAGAGAGAGAGAGAGAGAGAGAGAGAGAGAGAGAGAGGTACCTGTGTGTGAGAGAGAGGAAGCCGGCGACGACGGCGACGGCGAGCGGCGACGGCGAGGCGAGCGGCGCGGCGACGACGGCGAGGCGAGCGGCGCGGAGGGGGGCTCCGGCGGAGGGGGCCTCGGGCGGGAGGCCGCACGGGGAGGGGGGCTCGGGCGGAGGAGGGGGGCTCGGGCGGGAGGCCGCAGGGGGAGGGGGGGCTCCGGCGGAGGGGGGCTCGGGCGGGAGGCCGCAGGGGAAGGGGGGACTCCGGCGGAGGAGGGGGGCTAGGGCGGAGAGGGGGCCGCAGGGGGAGGGGGCCGCAGGGGAAGGGGGCTCGGGCGGGGGCTCGGGCGGGAGGGTGGAGGGGGGGCTAGGGCGGAGAGGGGGCCGCAGGGGGAGGGGGCCGCAGGGGAAGGGGGCTCGGGCGGGAGGGTGGAGGGCGGGAGGGAGGGCTCGGGCGGGGAGGGGCTCGGGCGGGCGGGGGTCGCAGGGGGGAGTATAACGGGATCAGCGACCGATTGGCGACCGAATTTATTTCGGTCGCCAATAGGTCTCAGATGTGCGACCGATTATTTCGGTCGCCGAATTGGTCTCTATTTGGGACCGACTAGCGACCGATTAAAGCGGTCGCTAATGCGGTCGCTATAGCCACTTTTTCTTGTAGTGGGAGCATTTATTAGAGGGGGATGACATTTATTACGCTGGGTTAAGAGATTAACTGACCTGAAGAGCTAGGTTTTAAAATTCAGAATAACCATGAGTTAATCCTCAATCTAATCTGATTAAATTAAAATGATAAACAAAGTACAAACAAAGTTAACCCTGGGTTAACTTTGAAATAATCTTAGATTAACCCTCCATCAAAGAGGGGCTTATAAAATTTGGTTAACTATGGGTAGCTCCATATTAAAGTGGGGGTTAGATTGTAAGATTATTATATATATAATCTTTTATTTTACGTATTAAAGTGGGGGTTAGATTGTAAGATTATATATAAGATTTTTTACATAAAAATCATTGTTAGAGGTTAATTCGAAAAAAAATCATTCTTAAAAATTTATTAACATGCATATCACTGTATAAATTTGAATTGTACAAAAATATCATATTTATTTACATACATGTCACTTCTTTTTACTAACAACTTGTAAAAAAATTACGTTTAAATGACATTTATGCACTATTTGAATTAACTCAGTGATATGTCTACTAATACATATTTAGGAATAGTTTTTTTACAAATTCACCTCTAACAATAATTTTCATGCAAAAATCTCATATATATATATAATCTTTTATTTTATGTGCATATTTTTTATCAATTATGAAGACATACAAATTTGAGGTATCTCCTTTGAGGTATTACCCTATTACGTCCAGGGACGGCTAAGGTTTTATCCTTTTTTGTTGATAAAACATCGTTCAAAGAAGAAAACTTGGGTCTTACTTATAAACACATGCCCATCTTTATAATTTCTAATATAGGATCTTTTGAACCCCCTTTTTAGGCCTCTACTCTAGTTCCCCAACAAAGGTGAGCTTTGTGTTTATTGGGCCGAGATTGTTTCATACGGTGCTAATAAAGATGTATAAATTTGGGATATCTCCTTTAATAAAATGACCCTCAAAGGAGAAGGTTTGGGTCTTACTTATAAGCACATGTCCATCTTTGTAGTTTCCAATGTGAGATCTTTTGAGCCCTCTTTTTAAGTCTCTATAAATTATAAAAAATATTTAAAATAGGTTACATTCGTACATTTTTAGTCCTTATGCCGTTAACTTCGAAGAAGTATTCTTATTTAATAAATATGATAAACATAAATTTGATATATGTATGTATATAATTTTTATTAGCAAAATATTATCACTTGACTTGTCATAAAAAATTATGTCCCACTTCAATAATTTTTTTAGAATAATTAAATCATAGTCTACTTATTCATGTTTTATGTAAAAATACATCTAAAATTCTCAAATGGGGTATCTCGGACAATTCTTGGCCTATTCTTTGTTCACTTATCATGAAATTTTATGTCAAAGTTTTATATTTTATATAAAATGTAGAAAGATAAACTATAATTTTAATATTTTTAAATATTAAAATAATAGACTAATTATATAAGCTATTTCATGTTACAGGATAGGTCTTGAAGCCATTTAGTCTATACTTGAGGGAATGTTTTTCTCTTACCTAATAGACAATGATGATTGACGATCCTCATATTTTTTAATAATTTCAAGAAGTATCTTATCTACCTCAATTACCTGCACCTGATTAAGAAAAAAATCTCTCAGTAATATGTCTCGTCTGCAAAGAGCAATAGACTTACTACTAAGTTAAGTCGACGCTTTGTAAGTTAAGAAAAATAAAAATAAAAAATAAAAAAATTACCCTTAACCTAAATTATGATGATCATCTATATTTTGTTGACTTATCATGAAATTATATACTATTTTTTTATATTTTACATAAAATGTAGAAAAATATATTATACTTTCAATATTTAAAAACATTACGTAAGTGGGACACAATATTTTATGACAAGTCAAGTGATGTTATTTTAATATATATATATATATATTAATATCTATTTTCATGATTTCTTTATAATATTATATTTATATTTAATTAATATGATAAAATATAAAAATATACTATATTTTTATTACTTGGAAATATTATGTAAGTGGGACATATTTTTTATGATAATTCAAGTATTGTTGTTTTGATAATACATATATATATATATATATATTAATAATATATATACATATATATGTGAGCGACGTCACGTGGCGAGGAGAAAGCGCTTTCTTTGACGCGCGCATTACAAGGTGATATACAGGAAAGGTTATCCCGAAGAGGATTGTCTTCTCAACATAAGTCAAGTGGGTAAACTAATTCGGGACATTATAATATAATATGAGATATACTCGCGTGAATGTGAAAATGGCGTGTCTACAGTATATTAATAACAAATATAATGAAGATAAATTTGCTATATATATGCATATAATTTTCATTTGTAAAACACCATCACTTGACTTATCATAAAAAATATGTCCCATTTACATATTTTTTTGAAATAATTAAATCATAATTTATTTTTTAATATTTTACATAAAAATACATCCAAAATTATCAAATGTGACATCTCAATAAATTCTTGATCTATTCTTTGTTGGCTTGTCATGAAATTTTAGACATATCTATTGTCTTTTGAAAAGAGAGGCATCTCATTTACACATATAAAAATGCTCTCTTATCTTTTCGATGTTCAAGTTGCTAATATTCGTCAAGCTCGGAGTTAGCAGAAGTTGTTCCTCACTGCTAAGTCATGTACAGTGTTAGAATGAACATGACCTACTGTGAGTAAAACCCTTCTCGTTACTCTGTTCAACATTTTCGCCATCTCATTCTTCCACCAAATGGCACTTCCACTGTCCACTTGGTTCTCCATATTGGAAGCCTCTGTCATTGAGTATCATATCCTTATGGAACTTCATAACTATAATTCACAAGTTTCACTTGTAAACAATGGTTATGAATTTGAGCAGCATTTCACAACCGTTTGAGATCATTATGAGTCATTTACTAAACGGAACCTTGATCTATATTATACCAACAAAGAAATCAAAGCACTTTTACTTTCTCACACAATAAGCCGTGCTCACATGACTTTGTTATCCCAACCTACCTCCCGTTTGTCCTTTAAGTTCATGTATGATATCAAATATAGGGAATGACATATGATAACTTTTCCTATAGAAGAAATCTACCTTTGAGAGGGAATGGTTATGAGTGCTCAAGTTGAAAATAAAAAATATTTTACCTCGTCATATATTGTGCCAGAACACGAAAATCATTTTGTGACAATCTTCAAAGAAATAAGTGTGAAAAAATCAATGGCCAAAATATCTCGGTTATACACTACGCTATAAGCCTCTATGAAGCCCACACCACTTCATAATGATAAAAATAGGCATTATGTACATAGTAGATTGACTCCTCCCCCTTCAAAGAAGTCAAAAGATATCAAGTCAGTTTATGCCCGAAACAAATACTCTACTTTTATTTGTCGGCATCATCCTTCTCACTACTTCAACTGTCAAGCCAATCTCCTGTTATATAATAACTGTTACTTGTCTTATAAAAGCTATGCATCTGAAGAAGAAGCATCACAGAGCTTTTTGACTCACATAGGCTAGGGTGAACATGATAATTTTTTTACTTGTGTGCTGGATACAAGTACTTTGGACTTCCATGCTCAAGCAATAATTATCTTTGATGAAGAGCAACCTATGACCGAAGAACACTTCTTAACTGATGTACGAGAGATTAATGTTTTACTAGATCAAGCTTCACCAGCATGTGACAAAATTACATTAATTATTGTTCCATAAGTTATTCTTCTTGCCCCTAAAGTCTTGAAGGAAAAAGGAAGACAAACGTCAGAAGAAAAGTTAAAGGGTGAAGACATAGACCCAAGTAAGATTACATCTACTATGACTCATCCGAGTTCTCATATTCATATACTTCAATCTTTCAGATACTTGTCGATTGATCTAACTAAGTTTTCACTTTCTATTATTCATACTTGTAGAGGCTAAAATATGCCACATTCGTCTCGTACTATACTTGTAAGATTTGTTTGTTGGGGAAGAATAGTCGGCCACCATGAGGAAACCTACAATCACAAGGAGAAGCGTCAAAAGGAGCCCTGTGAGAGATCTCAGGAGATAACCATCCGATACTTAAGTCAGAACTACACAAGAAAGTCAAGAGAAAGCTGAGGAGGGAGAGAGTTGAAGAGGGAGAGAGTTGAAGAGGGAGAACTACACAAGAAAGTCAAGAGAAAGCTGAGGAGGGAGAGAGTTGAAGAGGGAGAGAGTTAAGAGCTTATGGTGTAGAGATGACGCTCAAGGAGTGTTCAGAGAGTGCTCGGAGAGACAGGAAGAGAAGAACCGAGAATGAACTTTCTCTCGCTACTATGCTGCTAGAGTCTCCCTCAGTATTCATCTGTGGGAGCACGTAAAAAAGTTCTCTTTCTTGGTGTGAAGATCTCTTTCTGCTAGTGATGTAGGTCTTTATGCCCTTCTTTCTCTATCTCTATGCGTCTTCCCCCCATTGTTCGTCTGGGGCCTATTTATATGGGAAGCAGTGGTGTCTCGACTCGACAATGGCGTTGTTCGTGGAGTAGTGTCTTGCTTGATCGTGGGATCATCTGTCACCCATTCGCCTGCTCCTAAAGGGACGGCATCGTGACAAGCATCTCGGCGGCGTGGGTGCGACCCAGTCACCGTTGGGATAAGTCCCATAACAGGTGTCCCAACGTTCACCCGTCGACAGGTTCTGTGATGTCCGAGATGAACGCACATGAATATTTAGCCCATGGGCTGGCGGATCTTTCATGGGTCTCGATTGAGCCACGTTTACAGGGCCACCGGCTGGTCGAGGTGGACCGTTATAGGTTTGGCCGCCCTAGGCCGTAATGGCCCTGACATTATCGGGATGTGCTGGGCCTAACAAATTTTTCCTTTCTCAATACTAATATTCTCAATCAGGAAACCTAAATTGATTCTAAAAGTAATGTTTCGTTTCTTGAAGTCAATAAAGCAGGTTAACTCTGGATAACTCCATACCAAAGTAGAAACTAGAGTGTAAATAAATAAATAAATAAATAAATATATATATATATAAATATATATATATATATATATATATATATATATATATATATATATATATATGTGTGTGTGTGTGTGTGTGTGTGTGTGTGTGTGTGTATAGACTATAATCTTTGACTTTGTGTGTGTGTTGTGTGTGTGTGTGTATATATATATATAGACTATAATGTTTGACTTTACATGGATACTATTAATTTATATGAATTATAAAAAATATCTTAAATGCATCTAAATAATTATATTCGTACATTTTTAATCATTATGCCGTTAACTTTGAAGAAGTATTTTTATATAAATACTATAAAATTTATGAATATACATAAAACCTCAAAAATATCTTTAAGATTAAGTGATCTCGTCAAATCTTTATAAAACTTCACTTTAAAAATAGGCAACTGAGTTATAGTGAGATTACAACTACTATCACGTGAATTATTTTAAGATATTTTTGACAATTCACACAAATGAGGGGTATAATATAAAAAGTGAGTTGAAGATTATATATAGGTATATATGTAAAAACTTAAAATGTATTGTTTTCCATTTTAGTTCTGAGTAATGATTGCTCTAGTGCACTGCAATGTAACTCTTTTTTAAAAGAAAAATTAGATGTGAATTCCATGCCTCTCATCCGATTTGATTTACACGTCACTATTTATAATCGTTTTTCTCAAATTTTTTGGACTGCATAATAAGGACGTGATTTTTATGCCAACATAACTTAACGCGGGACTGAAGTCTAAACTTTTTTTTTGAAAAAAAAATTGCACCACCCAATGTTGCAGTAAGTTATTGCACCACAAGTGGTGCAATAAACATTAGTCTTCAATTCTTAACTGTTGAAATTTATAAAATTACGATGTTGAGATATAAAAGTTTAACACATTAAGCATAACTCATTTAACTATTACGGGACTATTATTCAGGAGACTATGTCCAAATATTTTAACACTCCCTCTCACGATCAAGATGGGCCGTGGATATTAATTGGGTGGAGATGACAAGACAAGATAATAAATATATAGAGTTGAGCCAAGATCATGCTCTGATACCATGTTGGAATCCATAAAATCACGATGTTGAGATACAAAGATCCAACACATAAAGTACAACTCATTTAACCAATATAAGATTATTATCCAAAATACTATATCCAAATATTTTAACATTAACGAGTAATGTCCTATCATCATTATTTGTTACCTGAGCAATCGTGTCATGGTTTGATTTTAGTGGTGTTCTTTCACGTGTATTTGTAATTTAAGTTATCACGAGGACTCTTTGTTCGAGTGTTTTTCTTTAATAAATGGTCTGGTGGCCAAATAATTCATAAGATCTTATAAATTTTGCTACCAAAGTGGCCCTGTAATGTAACGTAGATATCGGTGAAATTAGGAGTGAGCAGAGACAACTCGTCCGGTAAAAACTCTACGTGGAAGGTCTCGTCTTCCCTGTTTGCGAGCTTATCCACATCGTGCAGCGGCGTGTGTGTGGCCACGACAGCTCGCAACGGGGTTCAAACGCACGCGCGTGCCAGCAGTCCACTTGCGACCAGCCGTGCACATAGGATGCGGCGGCCCAGTAGCCCCTTTACTTGTGCGTACAGCTAGACTTCTTTGCTATTTAGCCACCACTCTTCTTTCACACATGTACTCTCTCCCTCAAAACTCTTCTGATTGGCCAGCGCGTCGTGTGCCACAGATTCTTGAACGTACACAAACGCAGTCACACACGTTTATGGGTTTTGGGGCGAAGTCTATCTGATCTTTAAAATGGCCCCCACGGCCTTGTTGGGATCAGCAAGTTAGCAGCCAGTTCTAAGATGTGTCGTGCTTAAATCTTGTTTAGTCGATTAACAAGTTGGACATCGCACGTGCCTTTCTGTTGAGCACAATTTCTGGTTCATATTTATCATCCTGCCCACTTTAGCAGTCATCTCATTGGAGGACACTCCTGGGCTGCTTTAATTAACTCGCATTTAATCTGAGGTTAACTTTCATTTTCACTCTACGTTATTGTTGGAGAGAACAAACTAACTTGGATTAACCGAATCATGCCTTCATACGCAAGTGAGGATTTAGGTTCACCCCGAAGTTTATATTCCGATGTATGGAATCAGATTCTGTTGTATTCTTTCTTAATTTATCCCATCAGATCAAACCCACTATAAGTGTGGAAGCGAATTGACATTACATCTAATGTAACTTGTCTAACAAAACGGCGTTTTTCAGAAGGTTCCAAAGTTGCCCTTTTTTAGGCGCCGAGCATTCCTCGTCTTCATCCAGACGCTCACACATGGTTAGAGAGAGAGAGAGAGAGAGAGAGAGAGACGTTTTGGAGAACAAGGCGGGCAAAACAAACACGTGGGCTCAAGAGGAGGTTTCCTAGGAAGACACCTCCTTCTTCTTCTGGTGGTGGGCCTATCTAGAGAGATAGAGAGAGTCCATTCGGCGACGTCTGCAGCGCGGCCCACGCGCGGAAATGGAACCGTGGAAGGGCTCCCGAGGAGTCCAAAGCAAAAGGCAAGGACACGAAACGCCGCCGGCGGATCGTGTCTGGTAGTCCGACGGAACAGAATACCAAGAAGGGCGGCGTCGTGGCTATGTGGTTTTCTTTTTTTTATTTAGTTACATGGCCCGTGGATGGAAATCCGCCGTCAATTGTCTGTTTTTGACCAGAGAACAAGTCTCTCACTCTGTGTATGTAGACCGTTCTCCACTTCTGATGAGCTCTCTCTCCCTCTCCCTCTCCCTCTCCCTCTCTCTTAAGTGCTTCTACGGCTACCAGCATCTTCGTCCGACAACGTGTTCGACTGTTTGACTATTAAAATAAACCCACCGCGGAACAACCTACTGCTTACCCACTCCTGCTCCACCGCCTCTTCTCCCCTTCTCCACTGCACGGCTCGCCTACATATTCCTAACGTGCGGCGTGGACGCCTATCCTCTTCTTTCCACCTTCCCCCCTCCTCCCCCCACCTTTGACGCCACCCCACACCCCCCACCACCCCACCGCCATTAATATAAAGCTCTCACCTTCCCCTTCATCTCCCCACCGCTCCCAGCTACTCCACAAAGAGAAGAAGTGACCACCCCCACACAACAACACTCACCCCTTCCATCTCCCTCTGCTCTCTTCCTCTGCATCCTCCCTCTCTCTCTCTCTCTCTCTCTCTGTTTGTGTGTGTTTGTGTTGGATAGGAGAGGGGAGCTGATGGCCCTGGAAGCCCTGACCACCCTGGCCGTGGCGGAGACCAGCGAGGGGGAGGCGGAGGCCCACGGCTGCCCGGAGACGTGGGCGAAGAGGAAGCGCTCCAGGCGGCAGCACCCGCTGCTGGACCGCAACCCCACCGAGGAGGAGTACCTCGCCCTCTGCCTCGTCATGCTGGCCCGCGGCGGGGAAAACCACAACCACCACCGGTCCTCCTCCCCGACCCCGCCCATGCCCAAGCTCTCCTACAAGTGCTCCGTCTGCGGCAAGGCCTTCCCTTCCTACCAGGCACTGGGCGGCCACAAGGCCAGCCACCGGAAGCTCGTCCCAGGCCCCGGCCCCGACGTGGACGCCGCCTCCGCCGCCGCCCCCTCGTCCTCGGTCACCACCGCCTCGGCCTCGTCGGCGTCCGCGGTGGCCGGGCCGGTAGGAACCGGGCGGGTCCACCGGTGCTCCATCTGCCTCCGGTGCTTCCCGTCGGGGCAGGCCCTGGGTGGGCACAAACGGCTGCACTACGACGGGGGCGCCGCAGCCAGCGCCAGCGCCAGTGCCGGCGGGGCCGCCGTGTCCTCCTCCGAGGGGACGAGCTCGACCCTCCGGGACTTCGACCTGAACCTGCCGGCCCAGCCGGAGTTACCCGCCGACCCTCGGATGAGGTGTGTGGCGGTGGAGGAGGACGAGGTCCAGAGCCCCCTCGCCTTCAAGAAGCCCCGCCTGCTGATCCCCGCATAGAAACTGACGCGGGTTTCCTAAAAAGACTCCACCTTTTCTTCTCCAACTTTTTTTTTGGTTGCATCTTCCTGTAGGTTTGGGATGGGGATTGGAATTCTTTTGTGCGGGGATTAATTCAGATTCATTCTTTGTAACAACTCGTTATATGATTCTTTGTTTATTCCTGTGAAACCAACGGTTTTAACATCACAATTCAGATTATTGTTCTTTGATCTGTTAATGGGTATGTGTGTATGTGTGCTCCATGAGTACTCCATCATCCATGGAAGCCTTTTTGTTGCGTTCCTCACCTTCCATGGAGACTGGAATGGCCTCCAGGGGGGTGGGGGGGAATGGGTTGGCCGAGGCCTTGCTCTGGGCTGGGATGGGCTGGGCTGGGCTGGCTCTCCTGGGTGTGTACGCAAGCCAAGCAGGCGCATGCATCTCGTGCTCCCCCCTCCGACGGCTCAACAGAGAAAGCACACGCTTTTTCTCTTCTTCTTCTTCTTCTTCTTGGGCGTTTCTTCCGTTAACTCCACCATGCGGACATCGTGGTGGTGGGGGTGGAAACCAGGGGAAGAACCTTCGGGCATGGCGTTTATTCTGTGTAGCCCGAAACGCGTTAGATCTCTCTCTCTCTCTCTCTCTCGCTGTGTGTCTGACTTTGACATTGTAAACAATCAGCTAGCAGGTGGAGTTGTCAATGGAGGAGTTTGGAAACTTGGGAAGTTAAGAAAAGTCCGTCAGGGGGTGTAGTCAACTTTAACTCGCCTTCTTCCCCGGGGAGGACTGCTTCTGAGTTTGAATGGTCAGAGGTTTTAATGGGTCGTCGTCCTACTCGGGCTTTTGCCTCCTGGTTTGCCCCTTTTTCTCCGGATGGGATTTATTTATTTATTTTTTATACCGCAATTCTCTTCTCGTTCATGTGGATGGCGATCTTTGTTGGCTGGATGATGATTAGTGGAGAAGATATCTCATGGATATGATGTGCGCCGGAGAATTTTTAAGGTTCTCAAATATCTTTAAGTTTGTGGTGTTCCTATTTTAAGGGGGAGGTCAAAGATATTATCCAAAATGGGTCATGTACTTTGAACCTGAAAGCTAAGATGAGAGGCGTTCATCTTCTTTATCCAAGCTGCTCTATTGATGTCAAGATATCTGAATGTCTTAATGACATAGATTATTGTTATCTTTAGGTCATTTGAATTCGACAAGTATTGTTTTAAAGATTGAGATGTACTTTCTGGAACATTTTTGATTTTTTGCTTGAACACAAGTTAGTTTATCATAAACCCATCTCAATCCCATTCTGACACATAAAGGCTTCCTCAACCATAAGCCAGTATGTAAGTTTTTCTTAATTGACAGAGTAATTAATCTGAAGATGCATGTCTATGTGAAGGCTTCCTGTGAAACCACGTCGTGTGGCAGGCAGATTTTTGGGTTAAACGCAAAACACAAAACCATAACCATGTTAAGAAAAAGAAGTTACTACCAAATAAGATTCGTCATGCTATCATTACAATTCATACCCCACTTTTCATCTCATTTATTGAAAGCCCAAAGAATGATTTCCTATGATATCATAAATCTAAACTGTGTGATTTAACAAGGTTATTTTGTGCAAAAGATTTGAGCTAATAGAAAAATAGTCTGCTAAAAAGCTCTTAATTTAAGTGTAGAATGGGGTTTGATCCTGGTTTAAGGATCAAACCCTTAGAAAGCCCAAGTTTGGCGCTGTGCAGCTCCTTATGGCGCTGTCTCAGTGTGTAATAAGATTAAAAAAATAATTATTAATTTTAGGTAGCCCCTGCCCGATTTTAGATTGGATGGGTATAAAAAATAATAAAAGAGAACTGATTTCCTTCTCTCTCAAAAAATAGACCGAATAAAACTGGCCCATTAAGGGCGTCTATTTTCTTATTATTTTTGGTAACTGTCTGGTCGGTAGGGCTGTTTGTGCCTTGTGGAATGGGCTAACTAAAAAGAATAAAAAATTGTTTGTTAACGTACATAACTGGATCAGATCCAGCCCATGCAAAGTTTACAGCCCAAGACCAGACCAATTGTACAGCCCACAGGGCTCGCAACTCACATTAGGCCTTTCAGTTAATGGGCTTCTAGTCAGCTGCACGAGCAGAGCAAAACAGAGGCCCAACAAGTTCATAGCCCAGAGTTGAACCACAGGTATCACTGCACACCTAGGGTGTGCTGCTGGGTGTGCAGTGTCTTTAAAATTTTATTTTTTAATTTTTTTTAAAAAATGATTCCTACGATACTCTAATTTGAGATGCAAGTGAAGTCACCATTAGATTATCTAAAAAGAAATGAAAAAGTGATCAGGTCAAATGAATAGTATCGAGCCCATTCTTTTAAAAATCAGTTTAAAAGAATTTGAGCTTTGTCCCCAGTGTTCATAATGAGATTTGTCCCCCGTGTTTTCCTTCTCTTCCCCCTCTTCTCTTTCTTCTCGGATGGGTCTAAGGATGCACAATTTGAGCTTAAATCAATCAGATCAACCCAAATTTGTACTTGGCATGAATTCATCATTGAAGTTGAGAAAGGCTAGGTTGAGATGAGATGGATGGAATTAATGGTGAGCAGAGATATCAGCTGCTGTTTGCTGCTATTATACATATGCGAATGTTTAGAACCCGTACTTATCATAAGTGGAGGCTTCACTGTCACTAATCATGATGGGGTTTGCTTGTTGGTGGATGGCCACCAAACATACATACACCCAGTCAAAGAATCGGTGCCTAATAATAGGGTGCCTAACTAGTTTGAAAACGAAGGCACAGAAGCGTCCTTCACAGAGAGAGGGGGGCGGTCACGAGACGGAGGGGATGGGAGGGGTTATACCCCCCCCAAATAAAATGATGGGTTGCTCCCATCGGAAAGAGATTACGGAAATCTTCTCCCATCGCCGGGGTCCCGAACCACCACACTCACTTACCTCCCCGGAGAAGATGAGCCTACATTGCTGGCCTTTTGACATGCGAACAACAAGGCCATTCCCCAATGGCGCCCTTAGATTTGTAAATGGGCCAGACTCATGGTTTTGTTCACAAAAAAACAACCTTCAATGAAGTAAAAATCATTTATTTTTTATTCAAGCAATCTTTTGGAATTCAAAGGACAGGGATTAAATGTATTTAATTCTATATAGGAAAGATTTATCAGACTCATTGGGTTGGAGTCTACGGGCACCAAGTGTCAGAGAAATGAGAAGAAAGATTGAGGAAATCCGACGGTCATCTTCGAGGGGTGATTGATTTGGATCACAAAAGTCGTTCTATCTTAGAAAAAAGATCATGGGTTTCGTCGCACTGATACGACGAGAGTGATATCTTCTCTAAGGAGAGAGAGAGAGAGAGACATGATTCAGTTAAGTTTTCTAATCTCGTTGTTTTTATTATATATTGCATTATTATTATTATTATTAAGTAATATCTAGGTAGATCTAAACAGATCTGCTAGGCGTTTTATTAGTATGATAAAAGGAAGAAGGTACAAATAACTCGAGCCTACATAATAACACCCTTCGAAGAGGGGATAAGGAACTAAAGGAAGAGGCTTGACAGAAACAAAAAATTACAACCACCAGGAAGAAGAGACTAGAGCCTAACAATAGGTTAAGAGTGATAACGAGGATTGGGCTTGCGGCGCCTACGATTGGAGATCTCCCAACCAAGATCTTCATCCGTATCAGCAGGATCATGTTGAGCAATGTCAACGGCTGACGGAGGAACAGCGTGGGACTTCAGGGATGGCTGGGACGGCGCCACCAGAGAGGCCGAGTGAACCGGGCCACACACATCCAAGCTTGAAGAAGACGAGCCACCAGCTGGAGGAGCAGCAGCTAGCCTTAGCCAACACCACACCATGAGCCTTAAGAGAATGTGCAGTATTATCGAGCCGATGTGTAACTAAAGAGGACGAGGCAACTCCAATGGCGGTCTGTTTAGCAGGCGCAGCCAAAGAATCAACAGCAGCAACATCACGAATAGTAGCATCAACATCACATGTCACTGTAGAGTCCGACAGGGTAGAGATAAGATCTGGAGGAGGAAGCTTCACGGGAGCAACGGGAAGAGGCCCAGGACAAACAGCCATTATTACGCATGTTATGTACTTTGATCTTTGTATGGATCTTGCCTTTGCTCGAATGAGGCGTGCGTGTTGCATATCTTGTTTTATGCATGCTATTATTAATTAAATCGATTCATTTATATGCATGCTGTCCCCTATTCATTTCTAGCACCGTAAGGCCACGGGATGAAAGCCCCCATGCACTTTGTGGTTTATGTCTAGGGACCAATTAAAGGGAGCCGAGGAGAAAGAGAAAGGTACGCAGGAGGCCACTAAAACGGTGGGAAGGAGCACCTAGAAAGTTGCATGATCAAAGGCAATGGCAGGTATATCCAATCAGGTGCACGATTCTTTTTTTATTATTATTATTTAGTTGTCGTTGTTGAGATATTTACATGTTCCAATCAATCTCGAATGTTTCTCCTTTAAAAGGAGATTTTTTTGTACGATCACGACAGTTACGAGTCTGAAAATTTCACTGCAAGAAGGTGAATTTTCTACGGGTCCCGCCACCTATAAATTGAGCACTTAAATGTATACCCTCTAATTAATTAAACCTGTAAATTAAACATGCCAAGGTGTGGACTTGAACGAAGAGCCTCTCTTATCAAAAGAGAGATGCTAGCATTTTTGGGTGGTAGGCCCATGTAGTCAATCATATGCATGATCAGACGGCTGTCATTTAATCCAACATCAGATAAAATAATTGGGTGACCTTGTGTATTAAGAGTCAGGCCACCCAAGTCCGAATTGTCCCTACGTGGAGAGTTCATCTTGTTGCATGCTAAGGATGACGATCGACTAATTATACGACATGACGTTAGAATAGTCCCGTATTAAAAATAGATTAAAAATTCATAATTATAATAAGATCAGTTTAAACTACGCATCTCGTGTTTATCTGTACGTTAAAATAATCCGGTATTAAAAACGAGTTACTGGATTGACCGGGTTCGTTGCCTTGTGTAGGTGGGCTCGAGCCACGGCCAAATGGGCTGTTCTCTGTCGCCATTAACTTGGTTTGTTTTCCCCTTCTTTTTTTTTTTTTTTTTGGACCTACTCTTTTGTTTGCCGCTGCAAGCAACCAATTAAGTGGAATGTGAACATGCGCGGCTGACGGGCAGTGGCCCAAGAGACCCACCACCCAATCAACCTCCCCCACCTGCGTCCTGTGCCCTCAATTTCCATGGCCTCCATTATTGTTTCTTCGTCAGGATGCTTACTACTACTACTACTAATATGTGATGCGTATCTACTTTGGTGACCCGAATAATGGAACATCTCGATGGGCCAGGAATTAACACCGTGCATGATGCAACACATCAAAGATGTTTCATTCGAGATCGTGTTTAATATAAGGTTTGATGTATCGATTCGATATGATGTGTATCGTACATATCGGATCATATTAATCGAACATCGATATAATCAACGCGTGATATATAATTGATACGATATTTATATATATTTAATTATTATATATTTTATTTTATATTTGATAAGTGTTACTAGTTCAGTTGGCAGGGGCGTGTTCTCTAACGGTGAAACATTTTTTTGCATTTTCACACTTCTTAAGAGTGAGAAAAATCAATAAAGAAAGTCAAACCGTGAATCTCACGGTTATATGCAACGCTACCGAACTAACTTACGTAAGATTTCAATATACATTTTACTTTAACAAATATTTGTTATATATTTG
Organism: Amorphophallus konjac; assembly: GCA_022559845.1. NCBI lineage: Eukaryota > Viridiplantae > Streptophyta > Magnoliopsida > Alismatales > Araceae > Amorphophallus > Amorphophallus konjac. The sequence goes on from JAHNEJ010002658.1 coordinate 90,946, forward strand.
ACGTGTTACGATACAATATGATATAGTATCGTACCATACTGTATCAATAAAGAATCGATACAGTCGACACGATCCGGCCGTCAAACTTTAGTCTAATCATAAAAGTTGATTCATTTTTTTAAAATTTTCTCAATTTTCGGGTTGACCCGTCGACATTTGACACATGTTTGTCTCGTCTATTAACAATAACCGAGGCTTTAAAATAGAAATGATTTGTCTACATGAGTCCGTTGGAATGGATTATTATTATTTTTACATTTTTTACATAAAAATTATTGTTAAATGAGAATTTATAAAAAAATTATTCCTACAAATATATTAGCAGATATATCACATAGTAAATCTTAATGGTGCAAAATATTATATTTATTTGTAGCCATATTACTTCTTTTTGTTAAAAAATTGTAAAATAATCACGTTTAAATGACATATATGTACTATTTGAATTAATTCAGTGATATATCTGTTAATATATTTCTAAAAACAATTTATTTATAAATTGACCTCTAATAATAATTTTTATGTAAAAATTTCTTTTTTTTTAAATTAGACGATGAAAAAGGTTAGTTTGAGCTATCCCAATTTTTTTCTCTCCAAATTATCTTGGACAAGACATGCGCAACCTAATAAGATACTTTACACAGTTAGGCCCACTTTGTTAACGGAATAAACTCGGGTAAGATGAGTTATTCCGATATTTTATCCTTGTTCAAGTTTGATAGCAGGATTAAGTTACCAGGGGTCGATTAGGATAAAAGACCTTATTCTAAGAATAATTCATTCTATTATTTTTATAGAATGAGTTATTCCTAGAGTTAGAATAAGTTATCAAATTGAAAAAGTAAAAAGTCAAGGAATAATTCATCTTAACCCATCTTATGTGAGTTATCCTAACCTATTATCAAACAGAGCCTTAAAGATCTTTCAACATGGGACTTTTCCCCCCTTTTTTCTTTGCGTTGACGTTTAATCTCGCATCGGATAATCTAATCCGTAGTCATCTTTGTTTTTTTCTTCTGTATCTATTAACTCAACGTTTGTGCTCTGAGTTAGAGTTCGAATCTTTAATACTTTAAAAGGGAGATTCTTAAAACGCATCGACAACTACAAGTGGATGCTCGTTGACTTGGCTTCTAAATACTCGAATCGAATTCTGCATGGATTCGACTTAAACCTTTCCCCTGAAACCTCCCTCGTGTGAAATCTCTACATGGTATGTAGAGGGTCTAGGGACGGCGTTCCACTGTCTCAAAAAGTGCCATGCCTCGCCATTCGCCGGATTGCATGGGGGAAGGAACAAAGATTCTCCGGGTTGTAGTGTAACTTTGCACCCCCACCAATGGAGAGAGAGAGAGAGAGAGAGAGAGAGAGAGAGAGAGAGAGAGAGAGAGAGAGAGAGAGAGAGAGAGACCATGCATGGTCTCCACAAACCCCAAACACATGCAAGAGGCTGTGGCATCCCTCCCCCCTATAAAACGTACAGGTGCATACTACATCATGGCACCGGGGAAAAAAAGAGATCTTGGTCTCGTTGGGGACATCAGCCACATTGAGACAGGACAAGGGCCCCCCCCCCCTCCTCTCCCCACCATGTCCTCGTTTTAGGGGATCTGAAAGGAGAGGGCGTCATAATATATCAACACGTAGAGATGAACAGTGGGGGGGGGGGGGGCGGGCGGGCGGACGCTAGCTGGGGACATGCAAAAGAAGGGGAGGGGGGCGGGGCTTGAACAGTGAGTGTCTCAGCAATATATGGGCAGGGGAGGACCCCATATTCGAACCCTTCTGGCCTTGCAATCTTGAGGGAATTTTGCATGATCTAGGAAGGAGATTCATGTCGTCCTACGCAGATGGGGTCGCAGGGGGGACATCGATGGCATGCGAAAAGGGGGAAGGGGGGGGGGGGGGGTTCTCCGGATCTGTAGATTGCCAGCCATTGAACGAGTCTGCGTTTGGCAGGGGAATATGTGTCCCGAAGTTATCCGAATCCGACATGTTATGCTCACCAAACGTTCTGCCTTTTTCACATTGACTCTACATATTTATTTAGGAAAGAAATGAGAGACTACCGAGGACATAACATTCTTCCGAGGCTTGATTAACACGTTTTAAACTCAATTATTTTGAAGGAAGGATGTGACAGTATGTATGGAAGCTGTTTAGTGAAATATCTTGATTTCAACCAGAATCCAAACATAATAGTCTCAATCATTGAAATCTTTCACTTTTTAGAATCTTTTCCAAATGAAATAATGTTCCATCAAACTTTTTTTATGGCGGATTTCGAGATATAGAGAGATATAGGAAGAAAAGGAGGGAGAGTTGACAATCTCTACAAGCTCTCTAAAATAAACTTTTTCTCTCTCTAGAGGGATTTTGAAAAAATCCCTCCATAAAGAGAGTGCCCAAACGCGTACTTTGGGTGCGTTTTGGAACAATGTTAGAGAGGGATTTTTTCCTCTCCAATCATTGGAATCATTCTCTTTTTAAAAGTCTTTTCAAATGAAACAATGTCTCATCAAGATTTTTTTGGATGGATTTCGAGATGTAGAGAGATATAGTGAGAAAAAGAGGAGGAGTGAAATATCTCAAAAAACTATCTCAAAGCAATTTTTTTATCTCTCTAACAGATTTTTTAAAAGTCTCCTTCTCAAGATCTATACCAAACGCGCCCTTAGACAGTGTTTGAAAAGACTCTACAGAAACACATTTTATCAAAATCCTTTATCCGTACTGTCATTTCTGTATGTCAGGGATTCACAATTATTTAAAATCTTCATAATCCATCTTGAACATGCATACAAGGATTAAGAAAAGTGAACACTTTTGTGTCTTATTCTCTCTCTTTCTTAAAATTTATTTCTCACGTAATCCAACAACTGTCTTGCTCATTTGAAAATAATTAAAAATTATCGGCAGTTTTTACATCGAAAGTTATGACCCAAAGGAGTTTCAAACGGGCTCTTAGACCTACTTTGATAATCAGTTAACATAAGAAGATAGCCGTCCAATCTTTGAATAACTCATTCGACCCATTTGGGTCGAATGAGTTATTCCACTAAAATAATCTTTTCCTTAGTATCATCTTGGATTTAACCTGCACTTGTCAAGGTCATTTTTTTTTAAATCGACGAACAAGATGGGAATCGGGGAAGGCACCGGTGAATACGGTGCCCTACCCGGTTACCAAACTGGTACTTAGAGACTCGTTTATTAGGAAAATATTCTGATTTCAGCTCAGTTATCTAATTTGTTAAAAATTTATTCAATAGGTACATAGTTTTTCATGCACAGTAAAAGCTTTTAGTTGAAGAAGTTAAAAGTACGTATAGCTACGACACTCAAAACTCAAAACCTCGTCATGTTCACAAGCCAAGTTGGCCACTTACGCAAGAGTTCCGAGTTCCGAGTTCCGAGTTCCAAGTGACGGAGCTTGGTCAGTGTTCTATATTAGATCTAATAAGTTGACCTCCATTGAATAAGGATTTGAGTGAGGACCCATCACAACTATGAAGCGTGAAGGGCAACTAACAAAAACCCAAGTTGCAGCCCCAAGTTAAAATGGAAAGAAAAGAAGAAAAGAAAAAAAAGAAGGGAGCAGCACACTTACTTCACCCTACTTTTATTATTCTACTGCCGAAAGGAGTGTGGTAGGGCACTGTGGGCATGAACAGCAGCTGCAGAGGCCTGCCCACGGTGGTCTATGCGCGATGTGTTGCTGTGTTGATGTGACATCGGCGAGAGATGGCCAGGGCCCATGAGTTAGAAGAAGGCATGATCCGTTCGAAGTTTTCTCTGGTGACTGAAAGAGCTACTCTACTCGGCTCTGTGCGTGGATTCCCGGGAGGGCGGCGCAGCAGATGCTCCCCTTTTGCCGCTGTGCAGAAATTAGACAGGACTTCTTTTGACCCACGAGTAGTTTAGCCTTTGAAGTTTTAAGGAGATGTATGTATGTACGTATGTATGACAAAGTACACGGCAGAATGATGTCATGTTCATGTGAGGTGTCTCCTTGGACAGTGCCATTGTCGATTCGCGCTGTGGTTTGAAGAGCCTCGAAACAGAATTCAAATAGCTTGGTAGAAAGTAAAATTATAGATGCTACGTAGGTAGATTGAGATAAAAGAGGAAGACATATGTGTACGTACGTGTCTATATCTATCTATGAGAGAGAGAGAGAGAGATCTTTAAAATTCGAGATGAATAGGAGATATATCTCTCTAAGAGAGGCACTTATGAGATAAATCGACCGAGAATAAGAATATTAAAAAAACCCAGGTTAGGTTCTTTTTACTTTATTTAGCGAGTGTTGTTTGAGAAGCATTAGCATGTGAACTTGTGGGTGTGCACAAATCAGCCCGCACAGGGGAAAGGAGAAGAGGCCATCATTGCAGTATGGGCACAGGGAACTGCTCAAATGGCGATTAAACAATGCAAGAGATGGGGTTTTGGAGCTATCAGAAGATGGGCAAATATAGGTTTTCATTAGAAGGAGCCCCCTTTTTAAAAGAGTTCAGTTGGGACTTGGGAGAGGGGAGGGGACAGTACTGGAATTAAGGAATCCCATGTGAAGAGCACACTGGAAGGGGGAGGGACAAACAGAATAAAACCCTTCAACACTTAAAAACCAGTAACATGGGATGAAACACCAAGAAAACTAAAGATTGTGAATAATAAGTGAGCACCTACGATACGAGTCTCTCTCTCTCTCTTTCCTCCTTGTACTTCAAAAACATATCATTAATGCCAAGGAATCAACTGCCTCAAAACTGTTAGGGTGGCACACACATTATGTTAATGGGGTCCTACAAAAGGATCCATGAGTGTGCTTTGGTGAGTTGAACAACATCCTTTTTATCTCTGCCTCTACACCTAGATAAATGTGACCTATGTCAACTGCTAAAATTGACAGGACTATGCTTACATAGGCCTCTCTTAACTGTGGTTGGGATGCCATCATGTTATTAACTATCAAGTGGCAACTATAGAAAGCATCCATTCCAAGAAGTTTCTGATACAAGTTATATCCTCACATGTGTTTTGTTTTTAAGTTAAATAGGTCTGTGATTAATGCATGAATAGATATATGGGTTTTAATAATTCATATACCACCCAATTTCTAAAGGTCTTATGTTGAAAAATTGCCTTGAAAGATAACATCATATTGTTGAAATGCTCCCTCTGTCAATGTCATACTTGTTAAAGAGATGCTATGAAAGCTCGTGGCCCCTATGCACATCCAGGACATCTCCCTCACATTATTACAAGCCAGAAACTAAAAAAAAAAACAAAGGATTATACTAACCAAATGATAACCGCTCCTAACTGACCTCCAGACTAACCTTATGACCCTATGAACAAAATCACGAGGAAGTGACATCAGTTGCATTGAGCTTATACTCTCTGACTCGTTGGTTGCCAATTAATTAGGAGATAAGATTAATTAATCCCGAAGTTGAAGAGGGTCATTGGGACAATCAACCTCAGTTAAAGAGTTAACCAAACTGGTGACAAGAGTTTCCGAGTTGTGACAAAGGCACATTCCTGTGTGTCACCGTGCAAGAACATCATATATCAGTAGAACTATTCTCTCAAATGGTAACAACACAATTAAAATACCAATCAGTGCGACCCTGCCAAAAGAAAGCTAGCACTAACCCCACCCCCTTCCAATATGTGAAGCCTGCCCTGCCCATACCATTGAAACGATGCTCCGTTCCAAGTAGAAAAAGGTAAAGAAAAAAGAGGGAGGAATAATAAGTGAGCCACTTCAGATGTGTCGATGGGAAGTGGGACCTCAATCCCTTCTTACTTATTAAGAGAGCACGGAGGTCTGACCTTTTAATATCATATGCTGGTGGAGTCCTCCTCAACGTTTGACACTCATAATAAAGATTGTGAATCCAAATGACTTCATGCAGCGTCTGAAACTCAACTTTATAGAAATTAATGTGGGAGACAGATCCTCCTCTGTGCGCATCGACATCTATCGACATCTCTGTATTCATCCATGAAGATAACAAATATTTGGATTGAGTGACTGAAATGGGTGTTCCATGATCTCCCATCCCTCCTATGTTCTTCTACTAATTCTAGTTAGTTGAAAAATGGCAAGTCTTATCAGTAATAATCTATGACACAATTTGATGTGGGCCCCATTTTTTATTAGACCTTTGGTGAAAAAAATGGTCATCTGTATCCATCTTGATGACCTAAATCCAAGTCACGACTTAATAAAAAAAATAAACGTAGCTTAACTTTATAGGATTGCCCCCATTAGGTAAAGTGAGTTTTGATCTTCTGTATATTTTAAATGTGCACATATGGGTGAAGTTGGTGGTGCAGATCAGTGTGGGGGTGTGGAACCTCGGGGCAGTACACGGACCAACCTGTCTCGCATCCTTCCTTGCCTCCCATGGCCGGGGGCAGGGGGCCGGGTGTGGTTGAACGGAGCCAGGCACGGTAGGCCTACGACCTCACACCCACGTAGGAGAAAGGGGAAAGCCTGTAAAAGGGGAAAAAGGATGGAGAGGGAGCAGGAGGTGTGCGTATGCATGTGTCGGAAAGCCCCCCCTTGGCGTGCACAGAATAAAGAGTGGAGGAGGAAGCGAGGAGGAAGGCGAGGGCGGCAGCGGCAGCGGCAGCGGCAGCCGCTGTGGCAGGGTGGCGAAGAAAGCGATCGCAGTGATGGTACTAATAGTTTCTTTTTTCCCAAGGCTTGTACCAACGTAATAATGAGAGAGAGAGAGAGAGAGAGAGAGAAAGAGAGAATAGAAAAATACCCCAGACCGGTCTCCTCGTCCATCTCCCCCTGCACGCCCCTCCTTCCACGGGGGTTATGCGTGCATGTGTGACATAGGTAGAAGAAGGTGGAGGGCAGGAGGGTTCCTGTTCTCGGCCTCTGGTGTGTTTCTGGGTTTTGGTAAAAAATACTTTTTCTTCCGAATTCTGGGGTAAAAAAAAGTTTTTTTTTCTCAATTTGTGTTCTCTCTCTCTCTCTCATATCTGTGAATGTGGGGGCATGATATTTGGGGGGGTGGGGATGGGGACAAGAGATGTAAGAGGGGAAGGGGATACGGGGAGGCAAAGGTAGTCCTGGTCGTCCGTGCTGCTGGTCGATCCTTGGACGCCACTTGGGGAAAGGAGCAAGTTCTTCAAGGGTAGTTCTCTCTCCTTCTCTTTCCCTCTTTTCTTTTTGTTTTCTTTCCTGCCTCTGCCTTCTTCTTCTCTTTTTTTTTCTGTTCTTGTTTTGCTTCTTTTTCTTTTCCTTTTCTCCATCCTGTTGGATTCGTTTCTGGTAACAGATACATGCTCGTACTCTTTGGTTGGGGGCTTTTGTTCGATGTATGTCTTTTGCTGCCCATTTGCAAGTACCCGTTGGGTGCTTGCTGCTTCTGGGTAGGCCTCCCCTTGACTGCCTTGAGTTTGGGGGTCAGCTGTTCTATTCTCTTTCTCTCTCTCGTTCTTCATTAATGGGTCTTCTTGCTTTTGGTGGTTGCTGTTTCTCTTGTGCTACTATGTCAAATGTTCATCTGTTGCCTTACAAAATTCCAGGTTTCTCCGGCTCTTCTGTTTGCGGTCGGCTTCTGATATTGTCATGTCTCTTCATTTTTCTCTTCGTCCGGCATCTACGAGGAGCAAAGTCTGCAACTTTCTTTATAAACAACCTCATAAATAACATGACATGGCGCGTCCATGCTAATGCATTTAAGTGCTTTCATCCACTGGAAGGCAATTATTCTGGTCGTTTTCCCGAAGATCTTCTTCTGAAACCCGCCTTCCCGGTTGCCATACGTTCCTGATGTTGCCTGGACTGCATTTATTGCCGACGGATTGTTATTGGTTTCTTTCTATTCACACTTGGTGTTTCTCTTACTTCGGTCGTCGTAGCGAGTTTGCAAGTTCCTTACATGGTCTCATCATCTTTTAAAATTCTTCCACCGTGATCCTTTGTCCAGATGTTCCCTTTCCTCTGTGTTATTTTTGGTTCTTTTGTGGTGGGTTTGCGCCAACTTGATAGGATTCCACCACCAGGTCATCTGGTCCATCTGCCTTCTCCCATCTCCCTGTTGAGAAAAGATACTTGTTGTCTGTGGTTTCACTGCTCTAGCTTCCTCTCACTCTGAGATGGTGTTTGTTTTGCCTTTGATTTTGCAGGTGATGCTGATGTTTTGGTGCCAGGGGGAAGTGAATAGATTGGAGGGATGTGGATAGTAGAGTTTGTGATCTGATGCGGCAGCTCGCTCCTTCACAGCCCGATCTTAGCCAGAGGGACAGTCTTTCTATTAAATAATTTGCATCAGACCCAATGGGAAGCTGAGGGCAGGCAAAACTTATAAACAAATGGGTGAATGGGCGGTGGTGTCAGTTTAGTGCTTGTGGGTGTCGCAGCTCCCTTTTATTAGTTTACTACTCTAGAGAGCTTCTTGCTTCTGCTTCTCGTGTGCTGACCCATCTTCTCCCCGGCCTCCATGGGTTCTGCCCTCAGCTGAGGATACAAACCACCATCTCTCTTGGACCGCATCTTTGGGTCTCTTGCCATCCAAGTGGCTGAAAGACTACTAGTCCTGCAATTCAAGTCCTAAGAAACAGTCTCTCTCTCTCTCTCTCTCTCTCTCCCTCTTTTGAGAACCTTATCCTTTCTTGCCTTGCTCTCGTTACTGAGGCGTCGACTTGCAGCGTTGAAATATTCGATCTTCTCCCAAGTATAGAAACCTCCCTCCCTGTCCAGTCGGTGGGCTTTGTTTACTGTTTTCTCCATTTGTTCTATCTTCTTGGAGCTTGACTGACGTGGGGAAATGGCATAACCGTTCTTGTCATGGGTTGAGGAAGAGAGAGATTCCCCTGAGGTCCTAGCTCCTACTTGAGGTATCGTGGCCTATTACAAGATGAAGTTTATGAAGCTTGGGTCCAAGCCTGATTCTTTTCAGACCGATGGGAATGATGTCAGGTGAGGCTTGAAGAAGCTTGTTTGATTGCTTGTTGTTGTCTTAACTTGTCAGAAATGATCAGAATACAGGGAACTTGCAGGCCCATCTTGTCGCTCTTCATGCTGAAGTTTCCTTAGCAAAATATATTATTTTTCATGGTCGCTTGCGTTCTTCTTTTTCACATTGGTGTTTTGGCTTGCTCTTGTTTGAATATCTGGTTACTGGTGTTTTCTCCTGAGTTGATCTCACCTCACTTAATATGGTTTATGGTTTATGAATGCTATGTGATGTGAAGTATGACCGTTGTCAGTTCATAGACCACATGTGTAAGGATTTTTGAAGATTTGTATCGTGGATGCGTTAAACCGTGCACAAGAGTCCTTGCCTGGCCTTTGATCTAGCTGCAGGTTCCAATGGTAAAAGGATTGTGGAATATAGAAGGCATCCACAGTTGTTTAGGATGATCTGTAGGTTAACAGACGGGCTAGCTTCTTGTCCTCTAAACTTTGTTTGGTTTTGGGGTTTAAGAACATAGTTAAATATCGGAATGGCGGGTGTACTTGAATTGTGATCTAGCCTACACGCTTAACTAGGCACTTGTGTGGATGATCCAAATGAACTAATGCTCTAAAATGTTGGTAACATTACCACGATGACAAAGGACATGTTAACTTGAAAATCATCCTGCTAGCCGATGTGAGGAAAACATTCAGTTATATAGATGATGATCAGCTATTGTAACAATATTTTTTTTCTGCTTTTATCATGTCTGTGTGCAAAGGTTTCCAAATTCTTTTCAAGAACCAAATATGATACTTTTTACCCTTATTTATCAGATTTTGGAGCATCGAGTTTATAAAAGAGATAGTGCATGCTTCTAGTTGTGTTAAACTAGATTGGGAAGGAGGGAAAGTGATTTTAGTGAGGAAAAAAAATCAGAAACATGTCAAGACATCCTCATTGTGTTACCCTAGTTTTTCAAGGACATGAACTATGGATGCTTCATCTTGAAGCAACGTAGCCTGTTACATCTGAAAGAGGACTCGTTTTTCTCAACCCATAACAGACAAATCCTCTATGTAGTAGAACCTCCTCTCCCTCTGATGTCATTTATCAGATGTTGATTTCAGTTAAATTATTGACCTTTTGTAGCCCCTTTTTGGGTCTATTTGTGCTTTACTAGTTTTACTAAATGATCAGGCATTTTACATCGTAGGTTTGTGGCAACAGAGTTGGCAACCGACTTCACAGTTAATGTTGGAGACGTTAAATTTTATCTTCACAAGGTACATATTTTGTTTGTTGCCATTTCTGTATGCTTCAGTTATGAGCTCACCAAATTCGTGTCCATCTATTGGCTCTAGTCTACAACAGTTATGTGAAATAGTCTGGTCTTATTTTGTAGTTTCTGTATGTGTTAGAGCAAATCACAAATGTGCATTGTGCTCTATGCATTTACTTTCAATCTTGGCTTCCCAAGAATGTTGTTGGTAACTTGCTAGAAGCATTTGGAGAATATGAACTAAAAAAAAAGGATTAAAGAAGAGTGCCCTAAGAGGTATTCATACCATTTTAAGGATGAAGCTTCCTGTAAAGAGGATTCAACAGTTTAGTCATTCTCCACCTAAAAAATTACTTTTCTGCAGGCACTTGCTTCAAGTCTTCTAGCTTCTTGTCATTTAGCATATGAATAGTCAAGGTTTGGGGGCTTTGATAGAGCAATATATCACATTGGGGAGCAAAGGTTCCATATACAATTTCACTGATTAAATTGCTCCTGATTTTACCTTCAAAAAGAAAAACAAGCTCCCGATTTTGAGAGCACATGTTTCTAGGCTAATCTCAATAGTGCATGCATATCCGAACTGCTTATTACAAAAGCCACAAATTGCTACCATTTGGAGGACGGTCTACCTGGTTCTGGCATATAACTTATTGTTGGTCATTATTGTTATTGTCTTCCATCATTATCTTGTATCAGTATGATGATCCAATTGTGAATAAAGGACATTGACATGCTGTGTGCCTATTGAAACTGCAGTTTCCTCTTCTCTCAAAGTGTGGTCGCTTGCAAAAGTTGGTTGCTCTCACCAATGAGGAAAACAGTGATGAGATCTATATCCCTGACATTCCTGGAGGCCCTGCTGCCTTTGAAATATGTGCTAAATTTTGTTATGGCATGATGGTCACACTCAATGCTTACAATGTGATCGCAGCTCGATGTGCAGCAGAATACTTAGAAATGAATGAGTCTGTTGAGAAAGGGAATCTAATTTACAAAATCGAAGTCTTCCTCAGTTCCAGTATTTTCCGCAGTTGGAAAGACTCAATCATGGTTATCCAGACGACCAAGTCCCTTCTATCATGGTGTGAGGACTTGAAGTTGATTAACCAGTGTATAGATTCTATAGCTTCCAAGGCATGCATTGATACTTCTAAAGTTGAATGGTCTTACACGTACAACCGAAAAAAACTTTCCTCAGAGAATGGTCTTGATAACAACTGGAACGGCGTAAAGAAAGAACAGGTGGTGCCAAAGGACTGGTGGGTTGAGGACATATGTGAGCTAGATATCGATTTTTATAAGAGGGTTATAGTGACAATAAAAACTAAGGGAAGAATGCCCAGAGATGTGATTGGGGATGCTCTGAAGGCATACACGTACAGAAGAGTGTCAGGTTTTGCTAAGGGTGTCATTCAAAGCGTTGATGTTGTGAAAAATCGGTCACTTGTGGAGACTATCATCTGGTTGTTGCCCACAGAGTGTGGTTCAGTTTCATGTAGTTTTCTACTTAGATTACTGAGAGCTGCCTGTGTGCTGGATTGTGGTGAAATGGGTAAAAAGGAATTGGTCAAGAGGATAGGTCATCAGTTGGAGGAGGCTTCTGTTTCGGATCTATTGATTCCCAGTCCTCAAGGGGAGAACACAGTGTATGACATTGATCTTGTGCTGAATATAGTGGAGGAGTTTGCAAGGCAGGCTGATGTAAGTGCTCTAACAAGTAAACATATTGATGATGTTCAGGAGATTAGGAGCCCAATCATTGTTTCAGATACATCAAAAATCACTGTAGCAAAGCTGCTGGATGGTTATCTTGCTGAGATAGCCAGAGATCCCAATCTCCCTCTCTTGAAGTTTGTTGATCTGTCTGAAATGTTATGTGATGATTCTAGACCAGTCCATGATGGACTTTATCGCGCAATTGACATGTTTCTGAAGGTAAGGCTCTGATTTTTGTTCTAGTGTCTCTTTTGAAGCATTTGTTTGGAGTTAGTTCAAGTTAATTATACCGTAATAGCACGCATCAAGTAAATATATGGATACAGTTCGTAAACCCCATGAACCTATTTTTCAGTAACTGAAGATATACAGCATCTTCTGGCCTCGAACTCATTAATTTTTTAGTGATAGATCTCTGCCTCGGAATGAATAAAAAGTTATTTGGAGTGAGCAAATTTCGTGGACAATTGTTGCTGTTTTGACCGTTTCCTCTGCTTCTTTGAGGGTGAATTTCTAGGAAGCAGGTAGGCTAGAGGGAAATGAATCTTTGTAGTCAATGGTAAAGAATCTCTTCGTGGCAGTTATTCTAATTGTTTTTGACACCTGTTTACCCTCATGTCTACCTCATTGCAGAGAGGGAGGGAGAAAGAGATTTTGTTTATTTATTTCTGAACAATGATAAAGTAATTGATCTTTTTGACTCCATATTGAATTATCCCAGGAATGATCTCAGATTGACAACAACTACTTGACCTAGTGGATTTTATGGTTTTGTCGCGTATTTATCCAATTTAATGTTTACATTCTCAATACACAAGTTTCAGTCTAGCGGCAACTGCTGTATAGAAAATCTCTTCAAATTGTTTACTCCATGCTGCCGCCCTTGTATTCATCTTAATCAAACTTTGGAGCAGGAACACCCAGGCCTAAGCAAGAGTGAGAAGAGGAAGATATGCGGTCTTATGGACTGCAGGAAGCTATCGGTTGATGCACGCATGCATGCTGTTCAGAATGAACGCCTTCCTCTAAGGGTGGTTGTCCAAGTTCTCTTCTTTGAGCAGATTAGAGCTGCTGCTGGTGGTGGTGGTGGTGGTGTACCTGATCTCCCATCCAGTGTCAGATCATTACTACCACGGGAGAATTGTGGTTCACATGGCAGTTCTAGATCAGCTGCAACTAACACCACAGAAGAAGACTGGGTTGGTGTGCCAACAGTTGAGGATCTGAAGTCAATCAAGTCCATGAGATTGGTAGGCGGGGGAAGCGGCAGAAGCAGCACGAGTAGTGATATTAAGAGCGGCGGCGATGACCAGAGCCACGGCAAGGTGAAAGGGGTTCTAACACCGAAGAAGATACTCAGCAAGATCTGGTCAGGCAGGGGTGCCGGCGGGGAGAACAGCAGCTCTGATACATCTGAGAGTCCCGGCTCCACCAACCTGGAAGAGTCCAAGTCTACACCCTCAAGAAATGTGAGGCATTCAGTTTCATAGTAACGCAAATGCCTCGGTAAGTTCCATGGAGAAGAGAACTTGTTAGTTCTGGTTTTGGTCCCATTTTGTTTCATCAGTTTTCCCTGACCATCATAGGAAGCTCTGAGAGATGATAACTACACTGACTTGAAATATGTTAACCTGGGGAACTGAAGGAAGAGGTTTTTTTTTTAAAAAAAAATGGTCGTTGAAACTTGAGTTGGTATGTTGAAAAGTATTGCTGTTGGATATTTTCCTTTGTAATGACATATCATGACATGGTTTCTTCTTCTGATCTACCTACCGTATGGAAGATTGAACAAAAAAAATGGGGGGGGGGGGGGGAGGGGGGGAATTGCAGGCTTCCCAAGGACTTTCCTCCTTGCTTGCTGAGCGGATCCTGCCACAGAAACATTTCTATTATCGAAACAAGATCCTGGATTTTTCTTTGTTCTTTTGGTTACTCTTCTTTTGGGAGACGATGAGTCAAGAGACAAACATGAGTTGTGTTTTAAGTGGAAAGATGTAGACATGTGTGGATGTAATAGGATGGTTTCTGTTGTTGACCCGATCAAACGGGCAACAGTTGGAACCCAGCATAGTTGGATTTGTCGTAGCAGAGAAAGTCCTTCCCCGCGTGGGAAAGACTACGCCGCACAAGTGCCGTGTACGGTAAGTCTGGTTCCACGCGGAAATCATCTCTCAGTTTTAACATTAATTATCTTTGATTGTTGTCGTGTTTTCTCCTTATTTAAGGGGAGCTGTTAGTTGGAGCATGGTGTATGAGCAGACATCAAATCATGGAGAGGAAGGGCTTGTTACATGCTCCATTCGGATTCATCTCGCTGTGTTCGTCAGTTTTATGAGCACATAGGGTGAAGAAGTGTTGGAGCGTCTGTATTTAGGAGGAGATGATCGGTGCTAGTGTAAGATCGCTCTTCTTGATTTTTCCTTCTAGTGAAACTCTCTCTCAGCTCTTTTCTCGTGGAGGTAGGAAGACATCTTGTCTCTCCGAATCACGTACATATGTGTTTGTTGTCTTGTGTGTTTATGTTAGGTGAGATTATCCGATTCCGTTACGAGAGGATTACGTCTTCTGTCTGTGATCCTATCCAACTATTCAACATTTGGTATCAGAGTTAGATCTATAATCTCCCTACTATCCACTCAAGATGCTAGCAAGATTTGAGGTGGAGAAGTATGACGGCAAGATCGACTTCGGCCTATGGTAGAAGAGGATAAAAGCTGTTCTCGTACAGAACAATCTCTATAAAGCGCTTCTCGACAAGGAGCAGTCTTGTAAGAAAGATGATGATTGGGCTGAACTTTATCTGAAGGCGATAAGTATAATCCATTTATGTCTCGCGGATGAGGTGATGTACAACGTTACCGATATAGATACTACTCAAGATTTGTGGAAAAAACTTTCTATGTCGAAGTCTCTCACAAATAAGTTTTATGTCAATAAACAACTCTACAGTCTGCGCATGACAGACGGAGGCGATTTGTTGGAACATATGAATGTGTTCAATAAATTGATCTCTCAACTTCGCAGCATGGACATCAAGGTGGATGAAGAGGATCAAGCTCTTCTTCTGTCTTCTTTGCCCAAGTCCTATGACCACTTAGTGACCACTATCCTCTATGGCAAAGACACATTAAAGATGGAGGATGTTAAGACTATTCTATTGTCAAATGAACATAGAAGCAAGTCAAGCACTAGTGAAGGTTTGATGGTGAAGAGTCCCGGTCAAGACAGAGGACGTCGGAAAGAGGTAAGAAGAACAACAAATCCCGCTCCAAATCAAAGGGGCAAGACAATCGGTTTCACTACTGTAAAGAAGAGGGTCATTGGAAAAATAATTGTCCGAAGAAACTAAAGAAGAAGTCCAAAGAAAAGCAAGAATCAGAAGAGGCGAGTATTGCATCTGGATCAGAAACAGATGGAGATGCGTTAACCATCTCCTCAGGTATGGACTCTTCCGATATTTAGAATCTTGATTCTAGATGTTCTTATCACATGTGTCCATATAGGGAGTGGTTTGATATCTACTCTTCTTATGATGGAGGTCGGATTCTTATGGGGAATAATATTGAATGTAAAACAATTGGGATAGGAACTATAAAAATCAAGTTGTTTGATGGGGCTGTGAGGACATTGACAGAAGTTAGGCATGTGCCTGAACTCAGAAAAAGTCTAGTCTCCCTGAGCACACTTGATGCCATCGGGTGCACTTTTGTAGGTGCTAACAACACCCTTAAAGTAAAAAAGGGTGTATTGGTAGTAATGAAGGGAGAGAAGATTGGGTCAATGTACAGGTTAATTGGAAAAACTGTCACAGGTGATGTTGTTATATCATCCTCCTCGGATGAAGATGCCACATTGTTGTGGCATGTCAGACTCGGTCATATGAGTGAGAGAGGGTTGCTGGAGTTGCATAGCAGGAAATTACTCAAAGGATCTAAATCATGTAAACTTATTTTCTGTGAATCTTGTGTTCGTGGCAAACAATGCAGGGTGAAGTTCACCACTTCTAAGAACAGGAGCAAGAACATTCTTGAGTATGTGCACTCAGATGTCTGGGGACCAGCCCCAGTGGAATCTCTTGGAGGAGCCAAATATTTTGTAACATTCATTGATGACTTCTCCAGAAAAGTTTGGGTCTATTTCTTGAAACACAAGTCAGAAGTGTTCGAGAAGTTTAAGCACTGGAAAGCCAAGGTCGAGAAGCAGACAAGTAAACAGATCAAATGTTTGCGTATTGATAATGGTGGTGAGTTCACTTCAAAAGAGTTTGAAGATTTCTGCTCTATGGGGGGTATTACTCGACATTACACTATCCCACGGAAGGCTCAGCAAAATGGGATAGCAGAAAGGATGAATCGAACTCTTCTAGAAAGAGCACGCTGCATGAGGTTGTTCGCCAACTTGTCAAAGCAGTTTTGGGCTAAGGCCATAAACACTGCATGTTATTTGGTGAATCAGTCTCCTTCTACAGCATTGGAACTCAAAACACCACAGGAGGTATGGATTGGCAAACCGGTTAATTATTCTGACATTCATATTTTTGGCTGTCCTGTCTTTGTATTGGTACAAGATGAAGAAAGGACAAAGCTGGATGCTAAGTCCAAGAAATGTATTTATCTGGGTCGAAAAGTCGGCGTGAAAGGTTACAAGCTTTGGAATCCTGTCACCCGCAAGGTGGAGCTCAGCAGAGATGTTGTGTTTGATGAAGCTTCCATGTTGAAGAATATTCAACAGCAGGTCCAAGATGTGAAGAATCTTAGTACCTCGGTTCAGGTGGAGTCGAGCAGTGAGGATGTCGATGATGACTTTGATCAGGAGGAGTCTTCACATCCGGATGAGATAACTGAACAACCACAGCAGGAGGAGCCTTACTCTATTGCTAAGGGGAGGGCTAGAAGAAACACTCAATTGCCATTGAAATTAAGAGATACTATGGCGTATGCTTTTTCTATTATATCTTTTGACCCATGCTCTTTTCAGGAAGCAATTAAGAGTAAGGACAGTAACATGTGGCTAAGTGCTATGCAAGAGGAGATGAAATCTCTTCAAAAAAATTAAACATGGGAGTTGATGAGACTTCCTAAAGGCAAGAAAGTAATTGGTTACAAGTGGGTGCACAGAAAAAAGGAACATTGTATGAAGGTGAACCAGTCAAGTACAAGGCAAGACTGGTTGTCAAAGGTTATGCACAGAGAAAGGGAGTGGGTTTTGATGAAATATTCTCGCTAGTGGTAAAACATTGTTCGATCAGTGTCTTACTTGCTATAGTAGCTATGCAAGACTTGGAGTTAGAGCAACTGGATGTGAAGATTGCTTTCCTGCATGGTAGTCTTGATGAGGAGATCTACATGCTACAACCTGAAGGCTTTGAAGAGGCAAGTAAAGAAAAGCTGGTGTGCAAGATAAGAAGGTCTCTCTATGGCTTGAAACATGCTCCAAGATAGTAGTATAAAAGATTTGATACCTTCATGGTGACCCATGGCTACATAAGGAGCAGGTATGACAGTTGTGTCTACTTCCATTTTCTCAGTGATGGCTCCATTAGTTTACTGATGCTATATGTTGATGCTATATTGATTGCTTGCAAGTCTATGCTTGAAATTTCTAAGTTAAAGTAGGAACTTAGTTCTGAGTTTGAGATGAAAGATCTAGGAAATACCAAGAAGATTCTAGATATGGAGATCCATCGTGACCGGTGTAGCGGCAAGCTTTTGTTGACTCAGAAAGGATACATCGAGAAGGTATTGGCCAAATTCAATATGATTGAGACCAAGTCTGTGAGTACTCCTCTAGCTCAGCATTTTAAGTTATCATTGCAGCAATGCCCTCAATCAGAAAAACAACGACAAGAAATGCAGAATGTTCAGTATGCTAGTGCTATCGGTTGTCTGATGTATGTCATGGTTTGCACTAGACCTGACTTGGCTCAAGCTATCAGTGTTGTCAGCAGATACATGGCAGATCCTGGTAGAAAGCACTGGGATGCAGTCAAATGGATTTTGCGTTACCTCAGAGGTTCATCAGACGTTGGTTTGATATTCCAAAAGAGCTCTAACAATAATGTTCTGGTTGGTTTTGTTGACTTCGATTATGCAAGAGATCTGGACAAGAGGAGATCCACTACATGATATATTTTCACTCTAGGTGGAGCTCCTATCAGTTGGAAGGCTATGTTGTAAAATAGTGTGGCCTTGTCAACAACATAAGCAGAGTATATTGCTGCAATGGAGGCTGCTAAAGAGGCAGTGTGGCTCAGAGGTTTGGTGAGAGAACTCAGAATTACTCTGGAGAGCGTCAGTTTGCATTGTGACAATCAAAGTGCTATCTGTCTTGCAAAGGATCCAGTGTATCATGCAAGAACCAAGCACATAGATGTTAGATATCACAAGCTCAGAGAGTTCGTGACAGATGGTTACATTCAGCTTGTCAAGGTTCCCACTGAAGATAATGTAGCAGACATGTTGACCAAGCCTCTACCAACAGCTAAGTTCAAGAATTGTCTTAACTTAGCTAATGTTTATGGAAGCTGAGAAGTAAAAGACCCTAGGAAGAGGGGGTACTAATGCTGAGGAGAGTGTTCACATCTGTTATAAACATTTGCTCATGAGACTGTTGCCATTTGCTCGTGTCAAAGGTGGAGAATGTTGTTGTTGACCCGATCAAATGGGCAACAGCTGGAACCCAGCATAGCTGGATTTGTCGTAGTAGAGGAAGTCTTTCCCCGCGTGGGAAAGACAGCGCCGCACAAGTGCCGTGTACGGCAAGTCTATTCCCACGCGGGAACCACCTCCCAGCTTTAACATTAATTATCTTTGATTGATGCCGTGTAACACCCTCAAATATAGCTAAGTTGTACTCTATATCACCGAGACGCCTTTTGAAGTATCGGCTCAGTTCTTGAAAAGAACTCCGAAGTTAAGCGTGCTTAATGGGGAGTAGTACTGGGATGGGTGACCTGCCCCGGAAGTCCCTCATTCTGGAGCCGATCACCCTTAGAAAGGGATAAAACCGTGAGGCCGATAGGCCAAAGCGGACAATACCTCGACGGTATAGAGTACGAGGCGAGACATGCCGTGTTTTCTCCTTATTTAAGGGGAGCTGCTGGTTGGAGCACGGTGTATGAGCAGACATCAAATCAGGGAGAGGAAGGGCCTGCTACATGCTCCATTCGGATTCATCTCGCTGTGCTAATCAGTTTTTTGAGGACATATGGTGAAGAAGTGTTGGAGTGTCTGTATTTTGGAGGAGACAATCGGTGCTGGTGTAAGATCGCTCTTTTTTATTTTTCCTTCTAGTGAAACTCTCTCTCAGCTGTTTTCCCGTGGAAGTAGGAAGGCATCTTGTCTTTCCGAACCACGTACATCTGTGTTCTTTCTTGTGTGCTTGTTGTTGTCTTATGTGTTTGTGCTAGGTGAGATTATCCGATTCCGTTACGAGAGGATTACGTCCTCTGTTTGTGATCCTATCCAACTATTCAACAGGTTTCGAAGGGTATTTGTGGGACTCTTTTGCTTTGACGTAAAACACTGTAAAGTGTTGTAGAACATTGTATTTGCGTGGGGACTTGAAATACGATGTTGGTATTATTTTTTTTGCATAAATATTCTTATAAATAACAGTCATATCAAATGCATCTCTCATATGGAAATATTATGAAAAATATCTTTCATTTATTATTAATGGTTGTAGTTGTAACGACCCGAGAATCCGATTACCGGGAAGGCCCGATAACCCGAGACCCGCACCGCCACCCACGAGTCCGAAGACTCGGAAGGGTTAGAAGGATGGTGTGGAAACTACACAAGTATCACAAGTAATTGCAGGAATTAAATAGTTTCAATATTAAGCAGGAAATAAATTAACATTTTACATGGTCCACACTAGAAAATAACAACAAGAGTAGTAGTCCACAACTAGTACAGAGACAAGAAAGAAAAGTACAGCTACACGAGACATACCCCGGCTCTGACCTCTGGCACTACCTCTAGGCACCCGCACCACGCTGCACCCCAGACGCGCTCCCCTGGGGCGGCGCCTCACCTGAAACATGGTGAAAACACGCAGGGAATGAGTCTCGGAACAAGACTCAGTAGGGATCACTCGAACCCTACTTCGTAAAACGAGAAACCACTACACTAGCGGTAGGAGAGTACCTCGGAAAGGAAAGCCCTGTACTCTACAGAACCAAGGTACCACGACACGCAAACCGACACACGTGTCACGGTGAGAAGGCCGAAACTCAACGGTCGACTCGGCAAAACTCGAAGGTCGGAAACACCCGACTGACAGTCTGTCACTCCGTACTCGACAGGAGTATCTCCCACTAGAAGCACAGCCGGTAGCGTCCCCTGACGTCTCACACCGCGCCGCAGGTGAACCGCCTGACGTGGTAGCTCCTACCAAAGGCGCAAACACCGTACAAGTAACCACAAACAAGTGACTAGCTGGGGTCACGCCTGTCGACGTGGGTCCAACCGCCCCCAACCATGTGTGCACACACAGACCACGGGTCCTAGGTCTGGCCCTCTGATCGGTTTTCCCCCGTAGCCGGACTCTGGCTACCGACGAGGGGTCGACGGTAACCGGTCCACAAACCGTCTCAAAAGGTGAGCGCTCGTACACCACTCCCAGGTGAGACCAGCACCCCGTACTGGTGGGCTACAACTAGTGGAGGGTCACCGAAGGAGTAACTCTCAAGTCAACGGAAAAAGACGTCACAACTGTAGGCACGAGGAACGCTCCTTGTACCAACACCGACGCACGGCGACACAAGCCGAAATCACCACCTCCCGGGACCCCACGGCACCCTCACGTGTGGCCCCCACATGATGCCCAGCATCAGTCAGACCACGGGTCAGCACGGGGATCGAGACTAGCTCATCCGGGACTCGAATCGGCAAGGGATGGGAGACGCGGTCACCAGAGTACCGCCTCCGGTGGTAGCGGTCTGCCCTGGACCGCAACCACACAGTCGCAGTCTTCCCGGGACCGCGACCATCCCAGCACGAAAATATGAATGCGGTCACCTCGTGACCGCATTCACACAGTAGCGGTCTCCTGGAGACCGCGACTGGCGTGCAACGGTCAGAATGCCTCGGGGCCCGTGCCGATCCCCACGGTGAATGCGGTCGTCCCCAGACCGCGACCAACAGTCGCGGTCTGTCGCGAGACCGCGTCCACCCACCGACACTTTATGGCCTAACGGTTTAAAATCTGATGAAAGCGGTCCCCGCCTAACCGTGACCAGTGAAAACGGTCACTGGTGGACCGCGATCACCTCGAAAAACTGAGAACGGCGGGAAACGGCCGAAAACACCATTCCACGCCCCAATCACCCCCGGGTGATGGGGAAACAAAGGGGGAACTCGTCCCCACGCCCTAGAGTATCGAATGATGCCCCCAAAACTCCAAATGGCGCGGTAAAACTCTAGATCGGCGCTCAAACCCCCAAACATGCTTTTCCCGTCCCGAGCTCAAACGAACCCCTCTCGGCTCCCCGTTGGGCTAGAAATCACGGGAAAGGAAAGCACGGAGGTAGAGGATCGTCACCCTACCTCAATGGAGCGAATGCTCCGCCAGATCGTCCACGAATCGCGAAGAACGCTTTTAGAAACCCCGTCTCCCTACGCTTCCCACGCTTGCCGCACGCCCGCACGATCGTCTGGACGTCACCCACGTCCTTGCCACGTCGCACCGCCGCCGTCTGCAGCCGGAACGGAGGTCGCCGCGCTTGAACGGGAGAGAGGGAGGGAGAGAGAGAGAGAGAGCGGCCACGGTTGGGGAAGGAAGGAGGAAGAAGAAGAAAGAGAAAGGGAAAAAGAAAAGAAATGGGAATATATAGAAAATCCGATTTTTCGGAAAAATATCGAAAAATAGAAAAATACGTTTCCGGAATCCTCGGAACGCACCGATCGCAACGGTACCACTCGTGCCCAGGTGAACGACCCGGTCTACCCGCAGCGAGCTTCCGAAGAAAAAGCCGAAACACACACCAGAAATTGGAAAACACGTACGTAAAAGCCGCGGAACGCCTCCGGGCCTCCGAAACGACTCCGGATCGCGTCGATCCGAACACGAAAGATGTCCGAAACAAAATTTCAGACACAACGGAGTCGAACACTCTGAAAACCAGATCCGGGACCCACAAGGAAGAATCCGAAAGGTCCGGGATATTACAGCCCTCCCCCCTTAAAGGAATTTCGTCCTCGAAATTGAGAACAGCCCAAGGGGAAAGAAGATGAGACTCACTCAAACAAGTACGGAAACTGCTGACGCATCTCGTCCTCACGCTCCCAAGAAGCCTCACCACCAGAGTGCCGCTGCCACACCACCTTAACCAAGGGGATGACCTTGTTCCGCAGGCGCTGCTCTCGCCTATCCTCCACGCGGATCGGAAACTCTGGGAGGGAAAGATCTGGAGTCACCTCGGGCCAAACAGAAATCTCGAGCACATGAGAGTCATCGGGCATATACTTCCGCAACATTGAGACGTGGAACACGTCATGCACCGACGCCAACTCAAGGGGTAACTGCAACCGGTAAGCAACCTCACCGATGCGCTCCAAGATCACAAAAGGACCAATGTAGCGGGGACTCAACTTCCCACGCCGTCCAAAACACATCACCCCCTTCATCGGAGAAACCCTCAAGAACACATGATCGCCCACGGCGAACTCGAGGGGCTGCCTCCTACGGTCAGCATAGCTCTTCTTCCGACTCTGGGCCGTCAACATGTTCTGACGAACCAAGTGCACAACGTCCACACATTGCTGCACCAACTCTGGTCCCGTCAAAACACGCTCACCCACCTCAAACCAATCAAGTGGAGTCCGACAAGGACGCCCATACAATGCCTCATAAGGAGCCATGCCGATGCTCGAATGATAGTTGTTGTTATAGGTAAACTCCACCAACGGTAGGTGATGAATCCAACTCCCCTGCCACTCCAGGCAGCAGGATCTCAGCATGTCCTCCAACGTCTGGATGGTCCTCTCAGATTGACCATCAGACTGAGGATGATACGCCGAGCTAAATGCCAACTCCGTGCCAAGAGCTCGCTGGAAGCTCCTCCAGAATCCAGAAGTGAAGCGCGGATCCTGATCTGACACGATCGAAACGGGAATCCCATGCAACGGAACGATCCGCTCCACATAAAGACGAGCCAACTTGGACACGCTCCAACTGACCTTGACCGGTAACAACCGCGTCACCTTCGTCAGCCGATCCACCAACAACCAAATGCTGTCCTGCCCACTCGGGGTCCTCGGTAACCCCACCACAAAATCCGTGGTCACGTGGTCCCACTTCCAAGCAGGAACATCTAAGGGCTGGAGAGTACCTCCTGGTCGCTGATGCTCCGCCTTCACCTGTTGACAGATCAGGCACCTGGCCACAAACTCGGCGACATCTCTCTTCATGCCAGGCCACCAGAACTTCCTCCGTAAGTTCCGATACATCTTCGTCGCACCCGGGTGTACGGTGTACCTGCTCCCATGAGCCTCACGCAACACCGCACGACGAACCTGCTCCTCCGCTGGGACATACAGCCTGCCGCGAAACCTCACAGCACCGTCCTCGCCGAGCTCCACATCAGCCATCGCCAGAATCCGGGGCAACTCAGGGTCCGCATGCTGAGCCTCTGTCACCTGACGACGGATAACATGAGTGACAGTCAGACTCGCAAGCACCGCCAACCCTGGCTCTTGGGGAATCTTGAGTCTGAAAGATACTTCGGGCACTTGTTCCCAGAGCCTCCATTTCCTCAATAATAAGGCACTGATCGCAACCTTCCGACTCAAGGCATCGGCGACGACATTCATCCTGCCCGGCTGATAAGACAGGGTGAAGTCATAATCCTTCATGAACTCCATCCATCGCCTTTGCCTGAGATTCAGGTCCCTCTGCTAGAACACATACCTCAAACTCTGATGGTCAGTGAACACCTCGAACTTCTCACCGTACAGATAATGCCTCCAGATCTTCAGCGCGAAGATCACCGCCGCCAACTCAAGGTCATGGGTAGGGTAGTTCTCCTCATGGGGCTTTAGCTGCCGAGATGCATAAGCCACCACTCTACCATGCTGTATCAACACAGCACCCAATCCAATGCCGGAAGCATCTATACACACCACGAAACCTCCCGATCCAGAAGGTAAAACCAACACCGGAGCCGAGGTGAGCAATCTCTTCAGTTCCCTGAAGCTCTGCTCACACTCCTCAGACCAGACGAAAGGCACATCCTTCCGCGTGAGTCTAGTCATCGGGGTCGCAATGCGAGAAAAATCCTGGATAAACTGGCGATAATAGCCCGCAAGCCCCAAGAAACTCCGGTCTCCGTCACCGACCTCGGCCTCGGCCACTGCATTACTACCTCAATTTTGGCGGGGTCCACGTAAATGCCATCACCAGAAATCACGTGCCCCAGAAAGTGCACATCGCCGAGCCAAAACTCGCACTTGCTGAGCTTCGCATACAACTGGTGATCTCGCAACGTCTGCAGCACCACACCTAAATGGTACGCGTGCTCCTCGGCAGACTGTGAATAAATAAGGATGTCGTCCACGAAAATGACCACGAACTGGTCCAAATACAGATGAAACACCCTCTGCATCAAGTCCATGAAGGCTGCAGGGGCATTGGTGAGCCCCAAACGGCATCACCAGAAACTCGTAATGCCCGTACCTCGTATTGAATGCAGTCTTCTCCACATCGGACTCGCGAATTCTCAGCTGATAGTAACCGGACCGCAAATCAATCCGCGAGAACACTCGCGCAGACTGAAGCTGGTCGAACAAATCATCAATCCGCGGCAACGGATACTTGTTCTTAATGGTCACTTCATTCAGCTGCCGATAGTCAATGCACAACCGCAGACTACCGTCCTTCTTCTTCACAAACAACTCGGCGCACCCCAAGGGGAAAAGCTAGGGCGAATGTACCCCTTGGCCAACAGTTCCTGCAACTGCGCCCTCAACTCCCTCAACTCAGCGGGGGCCATACGGTAGGGAGCCTTCGCCAAAGGTCCCGTACCAGGCACAACCTCGATCACGAAATCGATCTCCCGCTGGGGAGGCAATCCAGGCAACTTCTCGGAAAAAACGTCGGGAAACTCACACACCACCGGAATGTCCTCGACATCCGGCTCCATCCGATCAGACACAACCACGGACGCGAGAAAACCCAGACAACCAGAATCAAGCAATCGACGGGCTCGAATAGCAGAGATAAGGAATCGAGAAGAGGTGGAACGGATACCTTGGAAATAGAAGGTCCGCTTGCTCGGATGCTGGAAGTAGACCCTCTTCTTCCATAATCCACCACCGCTCCATGAGTCTCGAGCCAATCCATGTCTAGAATCACATCGTAATCCCGAAGTTGCAACGCATACAACCTGCCTGGCATACTCCGCCCATCGATCCAAATCGGAACCTGATCGAAGCAATACGGAGTGATCATAAAATCACCCGAAGGCGACTCCACTGCCAAATCACAGGACAACTGGGTCACCGGCTCCTCGATGCTCAGCGCGAAATCCTCCGAAATAAGCGAATGAGACGCGCCAGAATCAAACAAAACCCGAGCCCCACAACCCAAAATCTGAACGGTACCTTCCACGAGCTGCGACGCCACTGCCTCTGCCCTGGTCATGTGCGTGATCTGGCCCCGAGCTCTCTGCCTGCCTCCCACGCTAGCTGACCTGGGTAGTGGCGGATACTGTCCCTGCTGCTGCTGCTGCTGCCTCTACTGTTGGGGAACCTGCTGCTGCTGAGGAAACTGCTGCTGCGGCTGCCTCTGAGGACAGTCACGCGCCATATGCCCTTGCTGGTCACACCGAAAATAGATGATCGGTGCCGTGCACTGCCTGCATGGGTGGGCCCCACCACACCGTAGACACGGTCCTCGCGATCCACCCGCTGATCCCTGACGCTGCAAAGGGATCGGCTGCTGTACACTGCCCGATGAAGCCTGCCCCTGATCCTTGTGCTTCTTACGGAAACTCTTCTTCAAGAACCTTTTGACCTTCGAGCCGAAGGACGTAGATCCTGTTACCGACGCTGCCGATGCCGGCACTCCAGAACCACCCGACGCATGCTAGAAGGAACCCTGCTGCTGGGTAGCCGACTGCTGACTGCGACCTGACAAAGACTGCCCCTAGCTGATCGGTCCTCGAGTCCTCTGCATATCCATCTCCAAGGAAGCCGCAACACGAGACGCTGTCTTTAGATCAGTGGGCCCCGTTCGCAATCAGATGGTGCCTCGGCTCCTGCCTCAAGCCCTGAACAAACTGCGCGGTCTTCACCCTCTCATGCTCGATGATGTGAGGTGCATACCGACCCAACTCGACAAATCGGGCCCTGTACTGCAACACGGACATGTCACCCTGCACCAGCTCTAGAAACTCCCGCATCCGCTGCGTAGCAACATAATCTGGACAATACGTACGCTCGAAAGCACTGACGAAGTCGTCCCACTCGACCTGCTCAAGTGGACGAAGCTGAAAGGACGTCTTCCACTCGGAAGACCACCACTTCCGAGCCGTACCCTGCAACTGGTTGTAGGCCAACACCACTCTGTCCTCGGCAGCACTCTTCGCAGAACTGAACACCCGCTCCATCTCATCAAGCCAATCACGAGCTGCATCAGGGTCTGCCTGGCCGCTGAAGTAAGGTGGATGGAACTGCAAGAAGTCCCTCACTGCTCGGCCTGGCCCACCCCTAGCTGACGAGCCCTCACCAGCCTCTCCGCCGAACTGCTGAGACATAAGCTGATACATGCCACGGAAGAAATCCTCGGCCCCCGGAACTCTCGCGGTATCCGCGGGCTCGGTGGCCCCTGGTGGCACTCTACTATGCTCCTCCTGGTCCCCCTGGACCCCCTTCTGGATCTCTTGACCTCCAGCCGACTGCCCCTGCTGAGAGCGAGAGCTCCTCCTCGGCGTCATGCTCGCTCCTGAAGCAAAAGACAGAAAATACGAAAACGGCATGGTCAAGAAAAACACACGATGCCCGATGCCAGTGTCAACTGTACATCATTGCTGTGGACAAGTGGACCACTATAATTACCTATGATTCTCGTATAATTCCACAACCGCGCTCTGATACCAGCTGTAATGACCCGAGAATCCGATTACCGGGAAGGCCCGATAACCCGAGACCCGCACCGCCACCTACGAGTCCGAAGACTCGGAAGGGTTAGAAGGATGATGTGAAAACTACACAAGTATCACAAGTAATTACAGGAATTAAACAGTTTCAATATTAAGCAGGAAATAAATTAACATTTTACATGGTCCACAATAGAAAATAACAACAGTAGTAGTCCACAACTAGTACAGAGACAAGAAAGAATAGTACAGCTACACGGGACATACCCGGGCTCTGACCTCTGGCACTACCTCTGGGCACCCGCACCACGCTGCACCCCAGACGCGCTCCCATGGGGCGGCGCCTCACCTGAAACACTGTGAAAACACGCAGGGAATGAGTCTCGAAACAAGACTCAGTAGGGTTCGAGTGATCCCTACTGAGTCTTGTTCCGAGACTCATTCCCTGCGTGTTTTCACCGTGTTTCAGGTGAGGCGCCGCCCCAGGGGAGCGCGTCTGGGGTGCAGCGTGGTGCGGGTGCCCAGAGGTAGTGCCAGAGGGCAGAGCCAGGGTATTCCCCGTGTAGCTGTACTTTTCTTTCTTGTCTCTGTACTAGTTGTGGACTACTACTGTTGTTGTTATTTTCTATTGCGGACCATGTAAAATGTTAATTTATTTCCTGCTTAATATTGAAACTGTTTAATTCCTGCAATTACTTGTGATACTTGTGTAGTTTCCACACCATCCTTCTAACCCTTCCGAGTCTTCGGACTCGTGGGTGGCGGTGCGGGTCTCGGGTTATCGGGCCTTCACGGTAATCGGATTCTCGGATCGTTACAGCAGTTATACTTTTCTCGTAATTTTGGTTGGGTTCTAAGGCACTTGTGGTGTCTGCTCCTCCCGCTGTTGCACATTGTGGGGGTTCATCGGGGGTGGGGTCGAGGACTGGGTTCTTCCGGGACAGGGTCTTGAGAGGTATAACTACAACCATTAATAATAAATAAAAGATATATGTATTTACGTACCAGGGAGAGGAGGTCGGGAATGATGGGGATGGGGGTGCCCGTCAGGAGGCTAGGGTGCTCTTTGGGAGGGGGATGGGCGGCCAGGTGATCAATGGGAGGAGGAGGGGGGTCAGGGGTCATCGAGGGTGGGGGTGTTTAGGGAGAGGGTCGAAGGGGGAGGGGGTCAGGGGTGCTCTCCGGGAGGGGCGAGTGCGAGTGCGAGTCGGGAGGCAAGGTGCTCTTCGGAGGTGAGGGGAGGGAAGTTGCCAGCGGGGCACCGAGAGGGGAGACGACATATCTCTCTCTCTCTCTCTCTCTGGGTGTGTCTTAGTGTGTGTCGGGGTATTTTGGTAACCGTTCGACGTATTTGGAAAATTTTTTGATAATATGCTCAAATGAGGGATATAATTTGACATAAATGATATTTTCAAGGACATGTAACTTTCTTATACCAATATAGTGTTCAAAAAAATACCTGTTGTAGTTAAGCTCCGACGAACGTTTAAAGAATAGTCTATTTTTATCTATATAGTTAAATTTTATAGAAAAATCTCCTTAGAAAAAGACTTATTATGACAGGCGCATTGTGCCAAAGAGAGAGTGAGAGATTATGATATATATATATATATATATATATATATATATATATAGAGAGAGAGAGAGAGAGAGAGAGAGAGAGTATGGGAGTTCTTGTCCTTTTCAAATTTGATTAAAAACTAATCAATGTTAAATAATAGACTTTAACGGAATGTTAATATCCGGTGATAATGAGGATATTTTTACAATGTGGAGAAGAGAGAGAGAGAGAGAGAGAGAGAGAGAGAGAGAGAGAGAGAGAGAGAGAGAGAGTTCTTAACTTTTTTCCAAATTTGGTTAAAAACTTGCCGGTGACAATGAGGATATTCTTACAAGTATTGCGATAAATAAAGTTATTAAAAATAATATGAAAATAAGAGAGATAAATTTGCAAATATACTTGTAAAGAAGATATGTTGGCAAAAATCCCTCGTGAAACATGACATAATTCAGTTTTGGGGAGCATGAAGACTCACTCTCCTCTCCCTTCTCCACCCTTAGCTCTCTCACCCTCTGCTCTCTCGTTTTCCCTTTGGCTGCTAACTTCCTAATGCTTCTAATATCAATCTCCATACTAATATTGTAAACTTTTAAAACACGACAAAACTAATACTATGTCAAAATTAATATTCCAACTGGACATAAGATGGTAGTTGAGACAACGTTTACCAACTAACCAATCACATAAGATTTTTGATAAACCCTTTCTCTGTTGAAAGCCAATCTAACCGTACTTTTCATCATCTTGTAGACAGCTGGTGTCAAATCTGATAGTTGCCCGAGCAACCCCACTGAGCTTTGGAACAAAACCAACCAAAATTAACTGGATAGCTTAGGATAACGTTGGGTTTGGTTATGATTTATGATCTCACAGCTATGCAGCATTCTGAGACTCTTGCTGTCTTGATGTCTACAGTGCTCTTACTTTTCTCTGTTCAGGGAAAATACATCACATTAAAGGCAGATGAATCAACCTCGTTGGAGTATGTTGATGGAGATGCCATATTTATGCTCGCACTTATCAGACCGATCCGGGCATACTCGTTTACCCGACTAACAGCCCTACTAATATGCTACATAAAATCGTGATCAAATTTCTATAAATGTAGCTCTGAAATAAAACCCAATAACATGGACCGACGTCTGTCCTGATATGGTATGGGTCGGTACGACTCAGGTCAAGTCTTTCAATTGAGCTCGATTGAGTCTTTTAAAATGACTCCGGTTAACTCGGACCATATAATGACCCGAGTTCACCATCGTATGTTGCGAGTCAGCCAATCATGTTTACCATTAATTTTAGAATTTAAGAAAAAAAGAGGTGTAGTGGCTAACATACCTTAATTGCAATGATATCCTTAGTTCTGTTACTTCTGTAGGCATCCAGCTAGTAACCTACAAATATTATGGAAATTCAACTTTGTTATCTCATATAAGGTATTATATCCTGTCGTGCAATTGCCCTTTGTCCCTCCCCCCCCCCCCCTCCCTTTTTAATGCGGAAAATGGAAAACGTCTCATCATGGAGAAAGGAAACACTATATCAGAGAATTACAAAATTATTAATTACCTGCATTTGGATTGTCTAGTTCCTTCACCCCTCATCTAGTTAATTTTTAGATAGTTACCGTTGAGCCGGGCATCCTTTTCCCCTTTCCCCCCGAAAATGTTATCGGATAAAACAGGATTTAAAAAAAAACTACGGCTCACTTATTAGAATCTGGATAATTATATGTTGCAGTCAAATGAGATTTTGATTCTAATCATTATGTTTTTTTCGTACCTTTTATAGTCGTACAGTGGTCCTACATGAATAATGTGACACTGCACGTGGAAATTAACTTCTGCCCTTCATCTAAATCCTTTCATAATCCATGTTTTTTAGCATAATAAAAGGGTGGGTCAACAGGTCCTCTCATTATCTATTTTTAGTAAATTGTTCCGGTGAGTCTTTGAGCAATGGGGTTAATTACTGTTGGCCTTTACACAAGACATGGGCCTACTACATCTTCAAGCCAAGGCATGATTGCTGTGATGCGTCCCAGTGTATACTTATGGACATGGCCCATCAGACATGGACATCTTAGTAATTTGCCCCTCCAGACACAATAAATTATTCTCCAATTTGTTTTATTTCCCTAAAATAAAAAATTAAATTAAACATATTTTGCCTACATAGAGGTCTAAACTAAAGACAATTCCCCCCCGGAGAGAGAGAGAGAGAGAGAGAGAGAGAGAGAGAGAGAGAGAGAGAGAGAGAGAGAGAGAGAGAGAGAGAGAGAGAGAGAGAGAGAGAGAGAGAGAGAGAGAGAGAGAGAGAGAGAGAGCTCATTTTATTAACATGGGAGTATTCGGATAAAGAAGTAATAACTATACTTTAAAAGATATTGAAGTGGTTGTGAAGCGTTTTTTGTAAGTCTCGTGATACGTAAATCTTAAGACACAATGAGACGTAAGTCTCGATAATCTAAGAAAATAATGTTAAAATCATCAAAATAGTTAAAAATAATATTAATTTTCATGTGTAAGTATAATGTCAACTTAACAATAAATTCATATTATCTCAAAGTTACTAAATCATGTTCTAAAGATAATAAAAGAATCATAAATCTTCCGTCAATCTTATAACATCTAATTACATCACTTTCTCAATTGATGCATAAGTTGTAAATAAATGACCGGAGATGATGAATGTGTCGAGACATATCACTTAAATAAACAAAAGTCGTAAGATTTAAGTAAAAGACCCGAGATGTATGACTCAAGATTTTTTTTAGTGCCTTGTATTGAGACTTAGAGCTTTAGTGCTATGATATGCCATATTTTTAAACAATGGTAGTAACCCACGTTTTATCTAATCCAAAACAAAATATCGTTCCAATATATTACGCGCACATATTTCTTATAGTGGAAATCATGTAAATTAACCTATGTTAGGGTACATTTGGACAAAACCCCTGTGCCTCTAGTCCACAGACTCTACGCCCTCACCCCAGCCCCGGCTAAAAAAAAAAAAAAAGCTCTAATCACCCCTTTAGGAAACCTTTTTTGACAACATATTAAACCCCCACTTTATGTTCTATGTAAATTGCGTTTTAAACCTCCCAGTCCCGTTAGTAATTATCAGTTAGTCTTGTTACACTTGACACCCATATTTATTGCATATTTGGGTGTAGATCAAGTTTTTATTTTCTAAAATATGAGACGATGGGAACTCACCTCCCCCACCCGCCCCTACAACACATTTCAAGATCGGTTGGCCCAAAATTTTTTTTACAAATAATTTATTTTTTAAAAAAAATCTGTTTTTAGATTTTTTTGGCCGTCTGATCTTGGAATAGATTGAACGGACGGATGAGAGAGGTGAGCCCCCAACTCCTCACATTCTTAAAAAAAAAAGAAGAAGAAAACTTACTGCACACCGTGTTCGGTGAGCCTAACTCATTACTTATTGAGAAAAGATTGATGCACACCCACACGTGCTACACATCCTGAGTATGTAGTATCTTTAATTTTTTAAAAAATATTTTAAATAACTCTCAAAATATGTTAATTTGGGGTGCAACCCAAGTTCGATTATCTAAAAAATTAAAAATAAAACGGGTTAATTTTTAAAAGAATGGATGTAACACTATTCAATCGATTTAATTTTTTTTAATTTATTTTTGATAATTCAACGGTGACGTGATTTGTATCGTAAATTAAGATACATTGACAGCCACCACAAATAAAGTTAACAAAAAAGTTAAAACAATGCACACCAGGGTGTAATGCTGGTGCCTGACAGTGGGCCTGAAGGCCAACTTAGTAGAGGGGCCACCTCCGGGGTGTTTGGGCCGCTTGCCTGCACCAACGCCCGTAATGATGGGGCCATTGGGCCGTACACCTGCCCATGCCGTTCCGGCGGCTTCGTGGTCCACCTCTGGGGCCCACAACGACGACCATCGCGTAAAGCCCACTACCTCGCTCCAGCACGGGTGGGGGTTCGTTGGGCCGGACCGTCGTGGTCCCCCATGAACGCAGTCGGTATTGTGGGCCATTAGATTTCGTGGACCACCCAAATTGGGTTTTGTGAGGAGATCCGATGCGGTGAATGGGAGGATCATAGCCAATCTGGAAAAGGATGGACGCATGCACAGAAGGATGGCAGTACGTGACATGGTCCATCAAGTTAACAAGAAGCTATAAAAAAGTTTTTTTTTTTTAAGGTTTGGTGGGGGAAGATGGGGTGGTCTCAGGTTTGGGTAGAAATGGGTTTTTTAGAGATATAAACAGATGAGTTTCTTTAAACATATTTTGAAAATATTTTTAAATTCACATGCACAATTTTCCAAGGCATGAAACTAGGAGGATTATGTTCACAAAGACGAGTGATGGTGTCTGTAAAAGGCGTGTAATATAGAGGTGTACAAACTGGTAGGAAGTTTTGTAACTAGTGGTCATGGGAATGATACGATATGCAAGTAGAAAGGCTAGAATCCTATGAAATTTAGAAGGATGGCAGTACGTGACATGGTCCATCAAGTTAACAAGAAGCTATGAAAGGGTGGTTTTGTGTGTGTGTGTGTGTGTGTGTTTTTTTTTTTTTTTTGTGTGGGGGCAGGGGTGTTGGGATGGGGGAGGCCTCAAGTTTGATTAAAAATGGATTTTTGGATGATTTAAACAGATGGGTTTTTAAACGTATCTTTAAAATGCTCATAAATTTATATGCATAATTTTCCAACGAACAAAGCTAGGATTTATGTTCACGAAGATAATTAGTGTATAGCCTGAATAGGAGGCGTAGTGTTGTAAATTGGAATGAAATGGACACGCTCACGTGAATATTTTACAAGGGTTTCTTTCTTTATTTTTTTTACTAAAAGAGATTCTGTTCGCCCGATCTAATGTTCTTAAACAAATGAGCCAGATTAGTTTTGTACTGTAACCTACCGAGAGGACATCATTAAATTGGCAAAATCATATTTGAGGATGATCCGTGTGAGGCTTAAAACGGTTTATGGAGTGACAAATAATCATGTAAAACTTTCTTATAAAGGGATAAAAGTAAGTAAACATAAATTCTACGAGGAGGGCATATATCGTCGGCCCATTAAGCGTCCACCATATATATAGTCCATCATGGGAGCCTAACTCCTCCGGGCCCATCACTCTGTCCGGGCGGCCCATTACGTCATCTACCCTGGCGCAAGGTCAGTGCAGGGTCCGTACCCGCGTGCATCTTCTACGACAGCGGCATCGGCGCACGGTGCCTACTGAGCATTAATGGCAAACTACGCTCCAACTCGACGACGAAATCGGGATGCCATATGCGTCACTCCCCCTGTCAGCGCAGGCTCACGCTCTTTCCGACGAGCCCTACCTCACTAATGATCGACATCCATGTCGCATTAATGGCGAGACTACTTTTCCGGTGAGAAACGGTGAGTCAGCGCCCATGCCTCCCTGTCCATCAGGTATGCGAGCTAGGCGGGTCATGTCTCCCCCGATCACGGCAACTCTACGATCAACTCACCTGACGAAGATATAAGTAGGACCCTGACCCAACGGACACGAGATATGCCCGAAATAGCCTTCCCTAAGAACTCACTCAATTCTAAGCTCTCCCTCTCCGAAGAACACTCTCTCCCCCTCTCCTAACTTGACAGTCGGAGGGTTGATCTCTGGGATAACTCTAAAGACTTCTTCTGACCGTCCTTCGAAGGTAGCATGTCTCTCTCCGATGAGGCTCTCACTCCCAAGCAAACAAATCCTTGGAGATGTAGATCGTGAAATAAGTAACCATTTTTGGACCTCTACGCTATCAAAGTTCTATCAGGTTTGACATGAACAATGAGTTGGATATAAAAACAATAAACTCGGATGTCATTTGTCATAAAATAGTGTGAAATACTAATTTTAAAATTATTCATTTTAAATTTATAAAAACAAAGTTTTTAAATTTAAAAATCATTCGATCTGAATTCTCGGTGATTTTGAGTTGAAGACTGAAATCGGTTAAAAAGTAGGAAACATGGATCCACAAACTTTTAGAATCCCGCAACTTTCATCACTCCGAACTTACGGGAAACAATGTAAAATGATTTATATCATTTCAAACATCAGAAGTACGTAGTAATTTAATGATATTTTCCGATGTTATATTGTACACTCAATGACCTCCTGATAATTTTAAGGGGTTTTTAGATAAAAATTATTATTATATGAGAATTTATAAAGAATTATTCTTACAAATATATTAGTAAATATATAACTGTGTAAATTTTAATTATGTAAAAATATTATATTTATTTACATACATATCAATTATTTTTGTCAAAAATTAAAACATAAAAATTATATACAATTCGAATTAATCTGGTGATATTTATGTTAATATATTTTTAAAATATTTTTTTTACAAATTTATCCGGCCAACGAGAACATTGGGATCAATCGGGGTGGCCATTTGACGTCAGCATAGGCGATGTGATTGGGCTTGTGGGGTTCGGGTGGTCCACGTCTGACGCGATTGGCCCTCGGACGACTGTGGTGGATCTGGGGGGGGGGAGGTGACGACATCCCCCACGACAAAAATAAGAGGCGGATAGATGGGAGGAAAGATGAGGTTCCACTTTCTTTTACGAGGGATAATTGCATCCTCAAAATTACAATATTTTGGAGAGAGAGAGAGAGAAAAAGAAGAAGAAGAAGAAGAAGTGGGGAGGGGAACAAAATGGATGGGGTCGGGAAAAGATCTAATCCGCGTACGAAGTGTCTGATGTCTATGTATATGGACATGGACGTGGCCCAGGTCCATACCCAAGAGGGCCCACCACGCTGCAAGCCCAAAAAGAGGCCCAGATCGTTCCTTCCTCATACCTCTCGGGGGTCCACGAAGATGGACGGCCCCGGGGGGGCCTTGGTCCAGTCGCCGACGGCGCCGTCGCTGTAGTCGCCGTTAAGCCGCTTCATGCACCAGAGGTCCTCCGCGCACGACAGCCGCCGCCAATGCGGGATACCCGCCCGCAGCGGCTCGCACGCCGCCACCTCCGCCGCCACCACTCGGCATCCCCCTCCCTTCGCCATGTTGTGGGCGTGCGCGCAGAGCGCCCCCAGCAGATGGGCCGCCGCCGGACCCTCCCCGCCCACCCCGTACAGGAAGTAGAGCCCGAAGGGCCGGAAGAGGTCCGGCACCGAGGGGATCCCCAGCCAGGGGATGGCCCTGTCGATGGCGCGGCTCGCCCGGGCCAGCCACTGCTGCGCCCGGGACGCCCCCCGCACCTCCAGCCGGAACACGTCCTTGCAGTTCCACACGCTGAGCACCGCCCACGACGCCGGGGGGTCGGCCAGGAAGGCCTCCGCCCCGGCCCAGGCGGCGGCCTGCCGCTCCACCGCGAGGAAGGTGCCCAAGGAGAGGGGGTTGCCGAGGACGGCGTCGATGTCGCGGGGGAAGAACTCCACGGTGGAGAAGCGGCGGCGGTACAGGGACTCGGCGTCGGAGGGGGGGAGGCGAAGGACGGAGACGCGGCGGGGGACGCGGAGGCGGTGGCCGTACACGGGCTGGACGAGGATGGATGGGGTGCGGAACTTGGAGTAGCCGCAGCGCCCCGTGAACAGCCGCAGCGACGCCTCGTTGTCCTTCTCCGTCGCCATGTACGAGTACTCCGCCCCCTTCTCCTTGAACCACTCCTCCATCTGCCGCACCAGCCTTAGCCCCACGCCCATTCGCCTGCAAAAAACCCATCTTTTCAGAGAGAGAGAGAGAGAGAGAGAGAGAGAGAGAGAGAGAGACGGACTCCCCCGTGAACTGTCGCCCACCACTTACCTGTGGGGAGGGGAAACGCGGAGGCCGAGGACGTACGCCAGTTTCGTGTAGAGGGGGACGGGGGGCTTCCCATTGCGTGGAGTCCTCTTCCCGCAGGCCACCGTCTTGACACATCCCCGGATAACACCGACGATCTCCCTCTCTGCCCCAGCCGTCTCGGCAACCTTCATTGTTCCGAGGAAAAGGGAACAAAAACCCATGTTAGCATGGACAAAAACTGTCTCCGTATCTGAGCAGTGAAGACGGAGAGGGATGATAGAAGAAGATAGACAAATTGCTTTCGAACGACAGTAATGGTGGGGGGGGGGGGGGGCGAAGTCATGTGGAGGGGGAGCTTTGTCGGAGGTGGAGCAGAGGAGTGCGTACCAGCATGAGGAAAGCCGGGGAGTGTCGTACGCGGCAGATGGGGTCGCCGAGGAGGTCGGTGAGGAGGGCGACCTTGCCGGAGTCGCTGGAGCCGACATCGCACACTCGCTCCACCGCCTCCGCGCCGGGGCAGTCCCGCTCGGCGTCGAACTCCCTCACCACTATGGGCTCGTTCTCCACCACCATCCGCAGTACCCGCCCCCCTCCCCCTTCTACTTATAAATATGTATGTAACGTCCTTTCAAGCTAGCAGGCGTGCTAACAGAGGAAAGGGCTGCAGAACAGTTAAATTTTGTTTAAGTCTAGAGGGGATGGAGAGACGCGGGGGGGGGGGGGGGGGGGCGCTGGGAGGCGGCCGGGGGAGGGACGTCAGGAACCGTGAAATCTCGGCGCAGGCTTTTCGTTGGGAGGGAGACAACGACTGAACTGGTTCACGTGTGAGGCAGAGCAAAAAAGAGAAGAGAAGCTGCGGGTAGTAGTAGCCAGGGAGATGGGAGGGGATACGAAGATGGTGCGTGGTGGTGGATGATGGTTAGATAAGTGAGCCCAACTCCCCCACTTCTTTTGAGCCTACCTTACAGCTCTGAACTCCCCCTTCCGTCTCCGTCTAATTCCCCCTCTGCCCCAGCGACTGGTCTCTTGCTCTGTGACATCCTCTTTCCCTCTGGCTCTCTCTCCCTCTCTCTCTCTCGTAGACACGCGCCCACACCCACGCCTCTTCTCCCTTGCCTTCTACTCCGTCGTGGGTAGATGATCATAGGACGAGGGCTTCAATGGGATATTTATACCCATCCTCGGTGTGGGACTGTGGAGAAGGATTCTCTCTCTCTCTCTCTGGAGGCCTGTCTCCATCCATCTACCTGTT
The DNA here is from genome assembly GCA_022559845.1 of Amorphophallus konjac. Taxonomy (NCBI): domain Eukaryota; kingdom Viridiplantae; phylum Streptophyta; class Magnoliopsida; order Alismatales; family Araceae; genus Amorphophallus; species Amorphophallus konjac. Next base: position 128,575 of record JAHNEJ010002658.1, read on the forward strand.
TATGAGCCCCCTTCCTTCTCGCCCCACTATCTATCGATGCATCTCTCTGCATGTACGACGAAAATTTTAAAGTGGAGAATAAATGGGCAATGATCTCGTTAGGAAGAGGAGAGGAGGAGGCGGCGAGTGGATGGTGGGGGGAGAGGGAGCTCGAGAGGGATTGGCGGGGGACTGCGCAGCCGCGTGTCCGTCTCTCCGCGCAGGGGCCGCTTCAGCTTGCGCTGCCCGCTGCCGCCCGCCCGTCTAACGGGCCCGTTTCCCTTCTGTTTCTTCTTCGAAGTTTTCTGGTTCTTTTTCCTTCTCCCTCCCACCCCCCTCCAACTTCCTCGACAGTTCTGCGTGGCCGTCGTACAGCTGCTCGTGCAACATGGTTGCATCTCCATGTCACAATTAAGGCCCGTACCGTGATGTCATCAGTGTCTGGATCTTTTAAATAACTTTATTTTAATGAATATTCCTCCAAATATATCTAAATACAACTTATTTACTCAACTTATTTACAAACTTATGTTTGGCTATTGCCACCTTAATTAGGCATCGTTTGGAACAACGATAGAGTTGATTCCAATAATTGGAACCAGCCCACTTATCACTCTAGTTTTCAAATGACCCAAAATTCTATTAGATGCCAAATTCTTTACTTTGGGATTGAATATCCATTAGATCTCACAAAACTTAGCTATATAGCCTCGTGCACAAAGAAGGCTATCTTTTAGGGCGCGTTTGAAAATCACATTGGCGTGGATTTCAAAAACAAGAATTGTCGACAAGATTTAAGCGGTAACAAATGTCTTGTGGTATGTCTCGATTTTTAAGTTAATTAAAAAATCTGAAGAAAGAGAAACACACACATAAACAACTCATCCTCTTAATCTTTCAAAGCCAGTGGAAATAGGATTCTAGTGATTTCTCATTATGAGAAATCTGTCATCTGTCAGAGCCATGTCAGATAAATGGATTATGAAAAAAATCTCTGATGCTGGTTGCGTTTTCAAACGCGGCCTTGATATAGACTAGGCCAAAAAAATTTTCAAGATTGATCTGATTGAGTTGCGACCTCAGTTATATTTAAGTTTGTTAGCTAACCTAGAATGGGCTAGAGCCATTTTAAAAATTGTTCAGCCGAGCTTAAGAATATCTCTACCTTGAATTTTATGAATAATAGAAATAATAATATGTGCGAGGACAATATGCAATCATGTGCATGCAAAGGACACTTTTAGTATTTAACACTTATAATATCTCATATTTACAAATTGAACCTTACAATCTAAATATTTATTTATGCCACCTTAAAATCTCAAGTTATTTAATAAAATGTCCCATATCGTTGTGAATAAGCCCCTCAAGTCTTTACAAAAAAAAATCCTCGAAAAGAATACTTCTGAGGAGGAAAAAATTCGTCAGATCCAACGCGGCCTTGGCCCGATAATTCTAAGCCCACATAGGCTTCTCCAGCCCAAGAATTTGAGAATCTTTATCTACTCTGGGACATGTTCATCAACGATGAATTGGCCACCTGATCAAAAATCATTGTGATGGACTAGTGCACCTTGTAAAAACTTAACAAATGTACTTTATTTAGTAAAGTGGTGAAACTTCGAGATAAAATCTAGGTATTAGACTTAGGTCACCAAAGAGTGTTGAAATCAGTATAAATTTCTAGTGTCTGATTTATGGTTTGCTCTATGTTCTTCATAGTTCTAATCAGACATGAATGCATTTTTAAATCATAATTTTAATTAGCATTTCCATTCACCCCTCCCCTTGAAAAGTGCTTCGCTTCTAACAAAACAGAAGAGAATTTTAGCGATGATACAAAGTTTGATACAAATTGCAATCAACCAGAGTAGGCGTTACCGAGAATTTTGGGAATCGAAAGAATCGCCATTCGCCAATCTCGTTTACCCCGAACGTTCGGGGCATGTTAACTTAAGCTGCGGACGAGGGACACGGGCAGGGTGGAGGAGGTTCGCCCACCGTTTTGGTTCCCCGTGGGAGGTGGGGTGGGGCCGCGCGCGGGCGAGTGGCCTTTGAAACGCCGCCACCAACAAAACCGTTGAGCCCAGGCAATGATTGAAGGGATTCTCCGTGAGGATCCTAGCAAGGCGGTTCCGTTGACGGTTACGTTGAATCGGGGATTTTTTTGGGGTGATTTTCCTCTTCTTTTATTCTAACAAAAGAAATGGGAATTATATTCTTTGTCGGGTCCATAACATAATAATAATGTTTAGATGTGCGTAGGAGGAGAGGAGACTTTTCTTTCTACTGTCGAAGAGGACATTTGGCATGATAGTCTTGATTAATTTGTGTACAAAATTAATTGATGTCAAATCTCACGATTTTATCACTTAAGATTACTCTTGAAAATTGTGTTTTGTCTCAATTAAATAGATATATTTTGAGTGGAGATTAATAGTCTTTGATTAGTATGTGTGGGATCTCAGTACTCAAGACGGCGGCTTGAAGTAAAAATTCGTGAGCTCTGTATGATTTTGTGAAAGTAAATTTCATTATCTAATTGATCAGTCGCAATCAGGAGAATCGATATATATATATATATACAAGAGATGTTCACATGGTGTCGGCCCCATGACTATTTGTCATGGTGCCATCATATGGGCCTTTGATCGCATGGGACCGGCCCCATGAGACGGAGGGCCCAGATCTTTACACCATGACAAATAACCATGGGATCGATCCCATGTGAATATTTCCATATATATTATATATATATATATATATATATGGAACCCCCAAATAAAGTTTAGTAGAAATTGTGGCGCTTCTTATCCACCAGAAGACACAGACGTGACAGGAAAGATAGATCGTTCGTGTGGGTAGAGAAGGGAAAAAAGACAGAAATACATAAATCAATCAATCGTGGAGATAAAAGATATGATAAGATTCCTGGGACTCGCCACCCCTGGCCGTCCATCTGTCCCGCAAGATGCCACCCATTTTTAGTGAAGGGGGCCATGGCATGAATGTTTCCTACATCGATCAAATGTTCTAGAGGCCAAATAAAACCTTCATCAGTTCAAGGGCGATTCTTTTTGGCACCTTTTATTTTTGATCTTTACACTTATATAAAACAACAACAACAACAACTATATATATATATATATATATATATATATATATATATACTTCTTCACAGTGTCTTAGCCTTTACATTTATTGCATGCCCTCACAAACCAAGACAAGAGTCTGGAACTCAAACCCCGTAAGTGTAGATAAGGCATAAACAGAGTGAACCCCTAATTGTTAACAAGCGTAAGGAAAGAATACTAATCCGCATCGCCGGAGGGCAGACTCCAACCGATAACTCATGGCTGTGCATATGCTGATCTGGTAGCGATAATAGGAGGGGGATATCTCGGAAGACATGCTATCGAACATGTGATAAGTACAACAACACTAGATATATATCCACGTACGAACCCGCAGTCGACCACGTCAACTCATCACGAAGTACGTCTAGCTCCAGAGATCTCCAAATATGGCAAGAGTGGGTGAAGAGAGTCGGAGCTGAAGAAGAGCGGGTGCACTTGCGCTGCGGAACAAGGAGAAGGGGTATAGACGATGGGGGTGGGGAGTGGAGGGAAAAACTAGGGAGGGAAAAACTAGCAGAGGAGGAAGGGGGGTGTTAACCTCAGAGGGAGCTCCCCCAACCCACAGATCTGCCAGCGAGAGGCGGCAAAGGAGGCCGCCGGTGCAAGGTCGGCGATGGAAACGAACACCGGAAGCTCTGGCAATGGAACCCTAGAGAATAGAAGAAGAAGAAAACAAGATATGGGAGTGCACAACATATTCATCTCACAGGCACAGCCCACATACTATCAAATGACGAGGGGGAGACATGGCGTTGTGCGTGAGGATTATCTATCTACTTGAGCTTGTACGTATAAAGGACGGCTTGTCGGCAACCATACATGGATCTGATTCACACACGCCACGGTCCCCCACCCCCACGGTTAAAGAAAAATACAAAAAATACCAAGGAATGAACCACGCCGTGTCTCCCGAACCTCCCACGACAAAAGGACACACGCAGGATCCCAATGTAGATTCTCTCAATGCTAGCTAGTGAAGTGTGTTCCACAATAATAATTTCGCATTTGTCGAAAGATGTGTGTGTGTGTGTGTGTGTGTGTGTGTGTGTGTGTGTGTGGTAATCCTCATGTCATCATCCTTTGTTGTGTGTGTGTGTGTGTGTGTGCGCTACTCCTCATGTCATCATCCTTTGTTGAGTGCCTCAAGGCCATCACGAGGGTTGAGTTCATTGCAGGAAGTTCATGTGAAAACGTTGAGATCCAAATAGTGGCCCGGCCCCTAGGCAATGCTCTGACAAGGGGGTTAATTAAAATTGGATGAATAGAATAAATCAACATTTCAATCACTACTATAGAAGTTCTCATTGGCTAATTAAAGGGGCAGGTAGGAATGGATTAGTTATGGGATTATGGATTATCTCCCCTAAAATTTACTTTTTAGGAAAAACTGGTTTAATTTGGGCAATTTGATTTTCACACATACTTTTAGTCTTATCTTTTTGCCCAATGGTTTGCCACTGCATCTTAGGTCATATTGTGGGACGTCTCCCCAATGATTGACCCCTCTATGATCTAAGGAACGGGATGATTAGCCAACAACGCAAATCGGACATAACTGATATTGTTGGGTCATCTAATTGCTTACGTCAGTTCCGAAATCGCCCCAAGAGCCTGTTGGATGGTGGTCACAACGAGCCAATGAGGTGAAGCCACGAGAGCTTGTGACGTAATCATGGTTGTGTGTCACTACTCAATTTATAATTTATTTTAACTATTAAATATTGTAGGACTGGGCGTGCTCAAGACCAAGCCAAACGTTGAGGCTTTTGGTATTAGCCCATTTTAATTTGGATCGGCCATTTAGATTCCTTGTTTGGATGGTAATGATTTATTTAATCAAATAGTATTATATGTTTTATAAATATTTTTACTACAAAATTCAGTATGGCCCAATTAGTACGTGGCATGCATATTAATTTCATGACTTAATAAATTGGGGTTCAAATATTAAAATGGTTTCAAATGACTTTCTATAAAAAGTAGCATTGGCATTTTTTGTGCAAATTGGACGAAACCCACCAATTTTAGTTGGTTCCCACAGTAATTTTTTTTACAAAAAATATGGGCATTTCTTGGTGAACTAACACGACCGACGGGCCACGCCCGGTTTTTAAAACGATGAGATATAAGGAGATGTCACTGTAGCTGATATTTAAGGTGACTCCCAAATCTAACGGGACGTCACTGGGGATGTTGACAGCAGCCCTGTTGAACAGTCGTAAGCTTGACCCAACTTCTACCAATGACGACGACAGGAGGGGCTTCGACGACTTCTGCCAGTGATGGCGCGAGGCTAATCTTAAGCGCTCGGTGTAGGCATCGACGAACTCAAAAAAAAGGGGAGGATTTTTTTTTTTAAAAAAAAGGAGAAAAACTCCGATAAAAGGGATATTTCAGAGGGAATGGGGTTAAAACATCATGAGGGTACATGTGAAAGATGATCTTAGCGCACTCCTGTCCCTTTGTGCAGACATTGGCCTGTGGCACACAGCATGGGTTGGGAAAAGACCCCCTTAGAGAGAGAGAGAGAGAGAGGGGGGGGGGACAAAGCTGAGATTTGGATCCAAGCAGGAGGCATCTGAAGTCTGTACTTGGTCTGAAATAAGGGGAGGGGATGAACCGGTGGGCGGGGGGGGGGGGGGGGGTTACACGGGGATGACAACGGAACGGCCCATTTGTTCTCTTATGGTCCCGTCCCCTTCGTCCCCACACGCCCACTTGTCTGGGCCCCCACCAACCCCACATTGGGCCAGGCCCCCTCCCCAGCGCCTGGCGGACCACATTACCTGATCCGGGCTCAATTTTATGGGCCGGCATGTCTGATGTGCCTTTCGAACGAGTCCATGGACTTGTGCCCACATTACGTACGTACATGTGGCCACGGGAAAAGGGCAAGGTAGGAAGGGGCCACTTTAGAAGCATGGGGGAGGGACGCCAAAAGGGTGGGCAGAGGGGTAAAACTACAATCAATTCGATTGCCCTATTGGGCCTATTCTCAAATTTTAGAAGATGGATATATTTCAAAACCCTGAATCAAGTCGATGTGTTGCGTCGTTTTTGTCATGTATAGGGTGATTTGAAAGTGAGAAATTATCTTCTACCACTGTGTTTCATAGGCTTCTAGTCTGGCTATATACGTATTCATATATTTTTTCTTGGAGGTTTTTTTCGCATGTTGTCCCTCACCCGTGGTCGTATTTCGAAATGAGCCCTTCAGATGTTTACGCAGGGTGTGCCGACCCGGTGCGGGTCGCCCCGACCCGCACGACCCGACCTGACCCAGGCTGTGGGTGGGACGTTCGGGTCGTCATCGGGTCATCCCATTAATTTAATATTATACTATATTATATATATAAAGTCTCTTTTTCTATTTTATTTTATTATATATATATATATATATATATATATATATAAATTTTTTTAATTCACATTTAGAACGAGATAGATCGAGACGGACCGAATCGAGACCGACCCGATCCATCTCAGCCCGTGACTGCGACGGGCAAGTTGATCGAGACGACAAACCCTGTGTTTACGTCGATTTATGATCTTTTACCATGCATCTTAAACCAATCATTTGATAAACACTTCGGGTACAGCTGGAAAAAGGTCGGGAGTATCTTCGACAAAGGTTCTTCAAATATAGAGGAGATTTTGGTGTCTTGCTACTAAAGTCTAAAGAGACTTTTTGTGGGGTCCGAAAATCTAGATTTATAATTTTAGAGGGACCGGAAATGGGAAAACCTTTTGCCCTTAATTTTTTTTGTCGTTCTTGTACTACGCCGTCAGATGATCCCACTTTTCTCAATTAAAATTAATGTGCTTTGCAGAAGATTAAGATACTAGATTAGAGCGACTAGTTAGGATGTGATCAATCATTTTGATATATATTAGTATTTTTATGGCCACTTGGATAATAGGTTAGGACAAGTTAATTAACTCGGGTGAGTCCGGGATGAGTTACTTTTGTGTTTTCACATTTTTAATTTGATACTTATCTTGTTCGAGGTCAGATATGGTACTCTAGTGAGAGAGGTAAGATTAATGAGTTAACTCTGAGTTAAATGTCTTAACTATATCTGACTCTTCCGAGTGATGTATTTCAACTCTTAAATTTGAATAACTCGGTCACTCTAAAATAACTCATCTTAACCAACTTATTCTATTATCGAAGTGGCCCTTATAGCTAGTATAGGACATCAACGATGATGTTAACACAGGAATATGGAGGGTAACGACGTATTGAAACCGGAGAAAAATGGAATTAAGGGTACAGATGAGGGAGAGGACAGAGAACCCTTGAAGCAAGTATCTTTTAATTTTTTTTATAAATATCTTTAGTACATTTATTTGTTTAAGAATGTATCTCAAAATCGTTGTATCATGAATATCAACCTAAAAAAAAAAGCTCACAATTCTCCTTTTCAACAAGATGAATGTCCTCGTGTAATAGAATACTCTACTCTATATGTTCGCACAACGGATAATCATGACAATTTTAGTTTTCTATTTTTTTGAAGGCTGTGTATGTGACATTATGATCAAACTATATTTTTATATAAATATTATTTTACCAAAATATTCCTTTTAAATTCGGAAGTACCAAATTAACGTAAGTCTAACACTTTCCACTGGCTGGTTTTCAATTTGAATGATGAAGCAAATCATCATTAATTAATTAATTATCCTCTAATCTTTAGTGAGAGAGGGTGCTTATAACTTTTAGGTGTCCCACACATAACTTAGAGGTACGTGGCTCCTAATTAATGCATGCACTCCTCAGCCACAAACATCAGAGTGCTGGGTACATTACATTTTTTTTTTCTTGTGGCTTTCAAATTTGTTAGCTGGATTAATTAAGTAGGATGTTCACTGCAAATCACAGGTGCAAACAAATGAAATTATTGAGTCTACTTAATGATATGATGGGTCCACCTTGTGTGCACTCAATTTCATATGTCCTGGAAGAGTACAGAAAGGGATCGATGCATGGGTCCTAATCCTTCCGGTTCCATCTCCACCACCTGTGGGATCAACTGTTAATTAGACAGAGTGGACCTTCCATTGTCTGCTTGTTAATTAGTTTTTTAATCATATTGGGGGGAGCCACAGGATCACATGTAATCTTCCTCTGGCTGGGTTAGTTTATGGAGGCCACCGTGACAACAGTCCACGACACTTGGAAAAAGAGTGAAGAGGACAAGTCATACATATATAAAGGAGAGGAGAGACGTACGGTGTATGGATCAGAAACAAGAGAGGAGAGAGGAATCCCCGTTTGATCCTCATCAATCTCATCATACATGTCAAGATCATCACAGGCATAGAATTACAACTCGCAATTCCACGCACATCGAAAGTCCACTGGACTTGTCTAATCCATCGTTTTCTTGCCCGGCCCATTAATTGATCTCTCCACCATGCATGTGTAATTTAAAACCCTATCTTTTTAACCACCCTATAAAGTAAGCTATATAAGTAGTGGCATTTTATTAATCCATTTGATCACTCAAAAAGCTCAATTGACATGTAGATGAGCATAAACTAAGAGAAGAGTACCGGCACCTTATGGTCAAAGTCACGATATTGTGAGAAAATAAAGAAAATTTTCACACTCTTGTAACATTTTCTTCTAAAAACAATGAATTCAATTACGTCCAAACCTAACAAGCATATTCCCCTCCAACACCATTTGGCATCGCCATCTTGGGTGCAAACTTTTGGTGGTGTTCACTCGTGGCCACTTTGATAATGGGGGTAAGGGTCAGTTACGGGGAGTTATTCTGTCTATCTGTCTTTATTCTATTTTGATAGCAAAGTTATATATCGTAACCGGAGTCGGTTAATTAAGGTTAATTATATAAGACCCTTAATCTAAAGTTAACTCATACCACTCTCTGAGAGAAATATTCTACTTGACTCTGGTTAGGATAAGTTAGCAAATTAATAATTACTCTAACCCAAGAATAAGCTAATAGTTCGGATTCACCTCTGTTAACTTATATATACTAACTTATTATCGAAGTGGCCTATAACGGACCAAGGAATCTCTCACTCAAGTTGTAAAAGAAGATGGGGGAAGAGCCCTTTCAGTATTGATCCTTTCGTTACCTTGTCATGCACACTCTCGACTGTAATCGTGCGCCCATCCTCTGATGAAGGCGCGACGTCCCCTCAACAATGGTGCATGAGATGGTGACCCACAAGATGGGGAGTAGCAAGGTGAAGAGGGAGATCAGGAGGTGTTAGATTCGAACATCCCATCCACCATAATAGACATGTCAAGCAAAATTAATGCAGTCATGAATATTTAAGCAACCTACGGAAAAGAAGGATGAAAGGAGATTATAGCAACGCTTAATTAGAAGCAGAAGTATGATATATATATATATGGGCTAGTAGAAGTTTGGTTCTAATTCTTTGAAAAGGGGAGCAATTAACAGAGCTCGAAAAATCTTGTGTGATATTCTTGTAGTTTTTGAACATTGATGCCATAACAGCTGACATATATTGGAGGAATGTGGAGGAAGTCCGCTGGACGTGCAGGTGAGATATATAGCTAGTTAGGGGTACTGAAGGAGGGTAAAAGGTGAAGAAGTCTTGCATTTTTTTAAAACACTAATTAACTATATGGTACTGTTTTTAGCACAAATTCAAATCAACAATAGACTATTTGTCTGTATGAATATAATAAATATTATTGAAGCACAATTAAATATCTACCATGCATCGATCGACTTCTATTGATAATAATAATATCAAAATTACTATCGATATAATTATTAGCTTTTAACCAAGACCTTCAAATTAGAGTTTATCATATTGCTGGGTTAGCTATAAAAGGTGGGATCATGAGAGAGAGAGAGAGAGAGAGAGAGAGAGATTGGCTGCAGTAGCTGTCCAAAAGTCATTTGAGTCTGCTCTCTGCCATCATCCCATAATATTTATTAATGTTGGACTCGATCGGAAGCCCACATTTACCCAATTAGTGTCGCCAATGATGCCCATAATCATAGAAGTGTGAGAATGACAAGTCGAAATGCAGAACAATATTTAGACAAGAAAGATGCCATGTGTCGACGGCGGATCAATATATATATATATATATATATATATATATATATATATGGGGGGTAATAAAACCCGCTTGAAAAAATGGTTATTTCATCTGATCTAATGATATCTGAAATAAAATTTGATGTCAAGGACCCGGATACGAATTGTAATTAAAAGACAACAAGATCACACTGATGGCTTATATGCCCAAAATCATCATTTCAAAACAACTAAATTAAATGAACCTTAGGGATGGAAATGATCATCGATAAATAACTAATTAATAATAAACTTAGTTGTCAATATTTTAATAAGATATTTAACATTACCCAACACCAAAAGTTTAATCCATGCATGCGATCACAAATGGCAAGTATTTATCGTATGAATTATATATATATTTTTCTGGGTGATACTAAGAGCTAAGGAATACATTAATTTAGATGTAATCACATTATAGATCGTTTATCGTGATACTAATAATGTCATCAGATCATTTTATAATTTCGGATGATCACATATCTTATTGCTGTTGGGCAGATTGTAGATAATAATGTGTGCTATATTATTGGATTCTCAGAAACATATACCCCCATATATATATATATATATATATATATATATATATATCCAGACCAAATCTGTCTGTTTGGATCTCTACTAATTAAGCGCAATTGCAACCAAAATTCCTTGAGGACAAGACCATGAGATCTTTGAAAGTCTGCGAAGGACAGACATGATCTAGATGTAGGTGCCTTAATTTCTTAGTGGTGAGATATGGAGGGCCACACCGGCATCTAATCGATCAGTCACCCTTCAAGATAAACATCCTTCTTCTCTAATCTAATCAAATCTCTCTCTCTCTCTCTCTCTCTATATATATATATATATATATATATATCATGAAAGAAACCTAGAATGCATGGTTAGCAGTCCTATCGATGCTTAATGTACGCATCCTCGGATAATCTTGTCGACATGTCCAGTCTTTCAGAGCAAATTTTCTTGCTCTAATCTCTTATGTATGAAGGAAACCAGCTGGCATGGTTGGTAGTCCTATCAATCCGTCATGCACCCAATCCCCCAGTGATCTTCTTGGCATAACTAGCTAGCGAGGCCAGAAGGGGTTAGTTATGAGTCACTATAGATGTCCCCATTGGATGTGCCACGTACGGGGGGGGGGGTACGTCGTGAACGGCCGTTGTCTTCCTCTCAGACGTACTCAAAAGGGCTAGTCGAGTGGACACCTCTTGGATTTCAAATTTGGACAGCAACAGAAAGGAAATATATATTGACCTGTTTAATGTATACGTCTTTCTCTAGGAAATGCGAATCTCAACTCTTTTTTTTTTACAATTTTGTACTTTGGGACAGAGGATTAATTTGCTAATATCATCGTCATCAAGGGTGAAAAAGCCTAGCTAGGACCCTCCTACGTACGTACGTACGTACCACCCACCCTCCTACTAAAATATAACTCTCTCACGAGTTTCAGTGCTGTTTTTTTCCTTAAGAACTTCATCGTTTTGGTCCATCGTCAAAATTATTTTCTTTTCCTTCTTCTCCCAAGCTAATTCCGCGCTATGTCGATCCTATATAGTGTCGTTGTTGTAACTTTTATTCCGTCATTATATGGAGTCTGCTAGACTTTTAATGAAAGTACAAAAGCTCTGGTGAAGAAACTCAATTTCAAGAAGTGAAGATCCACCAAAACTTTTGAGAAGTCAGCTAATCTATACGCACATTTCGAAGGCGTCTAGCGAAAGAAAGGAGGAGACCAAGTTGGTATAACAATACACGCATGACCTCTCGGAGGAGTTGCAAAAAGGAGAAGGAAAGGGTTAAAACTAGTTAGAGGAGAGGGGGAGTCGTGCGGTTCGTGCGGGAGCGTCGTCCATTATTTTCTCAAAAAAAAGAAAGGGTGAAAATTATTTTTATTTTGAGAGAGATTATCAAAAGATTAGATCTCATCTTAAAAAATAAGAGAGGATTTAATTATCAAATGGGGTATAAGTGAAGTTCTTATTTTAAAATTTTATTTTGAGAGAAAAAAATAGATAAAAAAGAGCAATAAAATAATATATTAAGATTTAATTGAGTTACTTATATATAGAATATGCGACTTCTTAAGTATTCATCGATCTAAGAACTCGTATGCAGTCGGATGATATCTAACACGGATATCTCAATATCTGAACTTGTATCTGATTAATAATCGAATTATTCGATATCGGATAAAATTATCTGATATCTAATTCAGATAATTAATGTTTGATCAAATCACTATGAATTTGAATCCATTTTAAATTTCAAACCAATAATTACCCGACCTAAAAATATACAAAATGGCTATTTGACACAAGAGGTAGATTATAATCCTTGAATTTAGCTAGGTTGGTGTCTCCAAATTCTAAAATTTACTGGCCAGTAGGAATGGTGTCTTCTGGGCTGGCCTTCAGCTTTAATTATGATCTCGCATAAGAAACAAGGCAACCAATGTGGCCAATATTTAAGGCATATATTCTCCGTCCAATCATATCACTCCTGTTCCAAGACGTACTACGATCTATATATACATTTTAATTTGGCTGCTCACGCACCGCGTGGGGCCTGTTAATTGATTTGTGGCTTTTTTTTGCCTGGTTCTCTACTGATCAATCCGCCTTGGATTATTGGAGTGTTCGTTTTCCGACATGAAAGCTGTCGTGTGCCTACGAAGTGAACCAAGAAGTTATATCCAGGACTGGTGATCTTATCTGCTTATCCTAATTGATGAGAGCGAGCGACAGGGTTGCCAAATTATGTCCAAATCTGTTTCCCCGTTATATATACATGTAGTCCCATGTTCCTTAATCTCCAAGCTCTATCTCTACCAAAATAATTAATAATGTATGGGGATGAATGCATGGCTGATCCAATCATAGCCGGACCAATTTGATGATTTGCGTACTCTTCATAATTAAGCAATGTTGATTTATTTATTTGGTATTGTTAATAAGGGGAATTAACCCAATCATAATATATAAGACGCTCATGATCGAGAAGGCAATGTGTTTTCAAATGTATAGTGTTGCGTTATACGTATATATGTGCATGATATATATATCATGCATGTATATACGTGCATGATATTTTATGACGTGAACTCCATGCATGTCAAGATAAAATGACCTAAAATCTATATACGTCACAAAAATTTCAAAAACAAAGAGACGATTGCACTGCGGTGTAGATAATTGATGCACCGTTCATTATTCTTTTTGGTTCCCAAGATTAAAATAACCATAGTACATAAAACAGACATCTTCTCTTCATAAGACAAAGTTTTACTCGGCAAATACACACACACACACCATATCTAGCTATAAAGTTTGTGCAGCCGACTAATTGTTTTGTTTCTTCTCTCTTCCATTATGATGTGTGACGTCCTTTTGTTTGTGTTCCAGCTGACCAGCAGCAGGAGGCGCTTATCCTCTTCTCAGCCCCGCGCGCAAGCAAGGGACATCATCACGAGGGGTCGTCCACGTCCAGCGTCCCGTGGCGGGGGGAGGAGCTTGATGATCCCTGCCCGTCCATGGCGAAGGGGGCCATCCTGCACGAAGAGCCATGCCAGAGGGGCGGGGGTGGGGGGCACGTGCAATGGCAGCCATGCATGGCGATTCTAGTTATAAGATCTTATCTCTCCCTCCCATCCCGGCGGAGGAGGAGGGGGAGCAGGTGGGTACCCATCTGAGGCGTGGAAGTCGTGGTGGTGATGGTGGTGGTGGTGGTTGTGGAAGTGGTGGGGGAGTAGGGCAGAGCTGAACAGGGGTGCCCCAGAGGCGATGGCATCGGTGTATTAATGCTCAGGGAGAGAGAGAGAGAGCAAGCTTGCCATGCATGCACGGAGGGCCCGTGGCTGCGGGAGGGTGTCCTTCCCCGGCAGGGTTCGCTCTCAGGTCGAACACCTTGGTATAGGTTCACATGGGGGTGAGGGAATGGGTGTGCGAGGAGGGGGGAGCGAACAGAGAAGGGCCGATCGATATGCCGGCCGCCATGGCGAAAGGAATGGGTGCTCCGTCTCATCGGAACAGGCGGCATCTCCAGCTCCCATGATGACCGTCGGCGTCCGTGATGCCCCGGCAATACCATTAATGCGGATGGCGCTACGTCTCTTGAGTGTCCTTGTCAACGATGAGAATATACAATTAAATATACACAGGTAATTAACAGAGCTTTCTTTCTTAAGAAGAGATTTTTTTACCTGTCGATGATCAGCGGTCGATGATCAGCAGTCTCATTCCGGTCGGGCTGTCTATTACGATTGGGTATAATTTATCAATATTAAAATTTGAGGTCGATATGAGTATGGATTGGAGTTATGTCAGATCAAGTCGAATAAGATCGGACACAATTACAAATTTATAAAATTTAATTAAAAATTGACTTGATCTGATAAATTAAATAAAAAATAAAAAATAACATATATAATAATATAAAATTTATCATATCACTAAATTAATTAAAAGGGTGATATTAATTATATAAAAAATAATTTATTTTTTAATTAAATAAAATAACAAAATTTTAATAAAATAATTTTTAAATTTTTAAGGGAAAATAAAAAAAGAACGAGTAGGGTTGATCCGCGAGTCGAACTCAAAGTCCAAACTCAGACCCATGGTCTGGACTGACTTTTACACCCAACTAAACGTCTGTCGGACGAAAAAGATCTTATAACCTGACCTAAAATTAGGCCATACTTACGGGTGTGTCGAGACGACCCGACCCAATGACAGCCCTAGACTAACCTAGCTAGAAGAACAAGAGGCCCCTTGCATGTCGGAATATTAAGAACTATAATTATATGCCTCACTTTGGCAGACATTTAGAGTAAAATTCGGTTAACTCAACTCACTTAATTTAATCTAGAGTTAATTTATCTTTGTTTTAATAAGAGTATAGTTAACTGGAAAATAATTAGGTGATCTAACTTAGTTTTAATTCAGCGTTATTTTATAGATAATGGGTTAACCCGACAATCATGATCGTTCAAATATCACATTTATCAATCATAATTGAATTTATTATCCATGGACATATATTCACTTTATAATTTTTATTTTTTTTATTTTTAATATCTTCATGAATATTATAAAATAAATATATGATAAAAATAAAAATATTTTTAATAAATAACATCATTAATCTCACTAATTAAAATTTAAAAATAAAACATGTTATTAATTATAGAGTGAGGTTAATATTCATCTTAATATTTTTATTTTATATTAATTTTTAAATAGTTTAATAAATAGTCTTAAATTAATATGTTATTAAAATAATTTTTTTGATAAATAACATCATTAATCTCACTAATTAAAATTTAAAAGTCGAAAGTGTAATTAAATATGATTGAAGTTACAATTCATCTCAAGATTTTATATTTTAATTTATTTTTGAAATATTTTAATATATTCTATAAATATACCATGAGAATATTTTTTTAATAAATAACATCATTATTCTCAATAACTAAAATTTAAAAGTTAAAAATACCATTAATTATGTGGTTAGTTAACAATTCATCTTAAGATTTTTATTTTAATTTATTTTTAAATATTTTTATTATGTGATATAAAATAAATATACTATTAAAATATTTTAAAAATAATATCATTAATCTCACTAATTAAAATTAAAATTAAAAAATGTCATTAATTATGGGTTTAGATTAATGTTCATCTTCAATTTTTTATTCTAATTTATTTTTAGATATTTCTAATATATTCTATAAAATGAATATATCATAAAAATATTTTTTTAAAAAAATAACATCATTAACCTCACTAATTAAACTTTAGAAGTTAAAAACATCATTAATGATGGATTCAGGTTAATGTTTATTTTTATATTTTTATATTTATTTATTTTAAATATTTTAATATATTTTGAATGATAAATATATCATGAAAATAAATTACTATTTTTACATAAAAATTATTACAAGAGATAAATTTTTAAAAAATATTCTTAAAAATGTATCAGTGGACATATAACTGTGTTAATTGAAATAGTACGCAAATGTTATTTAAACAGGATTTTTTGTAAATTTTTGATAAAAAGAAGTGATATGTAATTTTTTATAAATTTTTGATAAAAAGAAATGATATGTCCATAAATAAATATGATATTTTTATACAATTCATATTTACATAGTGATATGTCTGTTAAAATATTTTTAAAAATAATTTTTTTATAAATTCACATTTAATAATAATTTTTATATAAAAATTATTATAAATTTAATAAATAATATCATTAATCTCACTAATTAAAATTTAAAATTTAAAAATAAATTAACGTACTCTTACTTATATGTGTTTTAAACAAAATGTAATTAACTTACTCCTTCGTCACATTTTAAATAAGATTAGACCTAGCGTCTTTCTCCTTCTACGCATTTTTGATAAGAATGTAAAGCGTATTCCTCTGCTTGTTTATACAAGAACGAAATTAATGTCGAAAACGCATTAATTATGGTTTAATATTAATATTCATCTTATTTTTAATTTTATTATAATTTTATAAATATTTTAAATATATTTTATAAAAATTAGTATCCTCAAAAAATAAAGATATTTTTGATAAATAATATCATTAATCTCATTAATTAAAATCTAAAAATTCTAATAAGTCATTAATTACTTTTAAAAGTTACTGTTTATTTTCAGATTTTTATTTCTAAATTTTTTAAAATATTTTTGATATATTATGTGATTTAAATATACTGTTAAAATAATAATAACTGAAAAAAATATTATGAGTAGTACTAACTATAATTTAAATTGATAAAAGGTTTAATTGTTAACTATTAAATATAAAGGAAGAGGAGAGAGAGAGGGGGAGAGTGCAGGCTGCTACGAGGACGACGGGGGTGTTAAATGGGAGGGGATTAGAGTTAACTCACCTTTAGAGGTGAATTTTAAAACTTCGGGTTAACCCTATATTAACCCATGACTCAGCCTGATTAGTCTAACAGTGATATCAAAACACTCACAGAGTTAAGGAGTTAAGGAGTAGTTAACTCCAAGATTAAAAGTTAACACCGGACTAATCTCAGGTTAATTCCGTATCAAATTGAGGCTATGGTTTTAGCTCCCATTTCCATTGTACGCACAGCAAAAAAGAAGAATTTGATTGTAAGAATCTCTTAACGTGAGAGAAGTCCAATGCCACCTCTAAGTCATAGATTCGCCGGTACACATACACTTAGAGCAAGAGAGAAGACGTCTACACCTTGTTGTTCACCAAAACAATAGAAGAATTCTGCTCGTGAGATATTTCTCTAAATTCATGGCGATGGACAGCTAAAATATTAGAAAAATGTGCATGTGAAGGTTCCAAATAATGAATGTAGCACATGAGGAGGGATACATTCGCTTTGCCCATCAATCAGATCTAATGTCCATCTCTAATTGACCCATGGTCCAATGCCCAACAACAATCTCAGCACATGATCCGTCAAGGCCTGTCAGAAGATTGACGCAAGATCAATACCGACCCGTATGTCACATACGCCTCCGTCATCCAGCAGGAGTGATGCACTTATCTGACAACTATCGCTGTATCAATGGCGGAACTATCATCAAATGACAAAGGAACAACAGGATAGCGCCCACGTCTATGACAAAGGAACGACGAGTCAGCATCATGCCTCCCTTGTCCTCACAAGCGAGTAGTCGGGCCGTTCAAGTCTTTCACGGCTAAGACAACTCTAGGGACCCTAAGTTAGAAGTCAAAAGTTAACAGACGAACTCCACGAAGACTCGTACGACCTTTACCAAAAGACTAAAGAGGTATGCAAAATCTTCGCCCCTCAATCCCCCTCTACTCTCATGCGTCTGAGCACTCCCCATCTTCGTTCGAGTATTGACATCACTCTCCCTTGACCGAGACCTCTCATCTCTCCCTTTCCAACACTCGTCCGAACACTCTCTCTCTCTTCTCTTACGGAGTGCCAAGACACTATCTCCGGGCCCTACGTGTCTCCCTCAAGCGCTCCCCCTCCTTCATCGACGATTATCTAACTTATGTATCGGAAGATTGTCTCTTAGGATCACTCCTAGACAGGGGTGTAAATCGTGGTTCTAGATGACCAAACTTCACCTCTACAACATCAATCCATGATTTTTTTAAATTTATGATTTAGTGATGTTTTTTTCAACATAGATCATAATTAATTTCTTAAAAGAATATTACAAAATCTCATGACCCAATCACAAGTAAATCACGTAGTTTTCAATCGAACCGCACCGGAGGAATGGCTCATAATCTTTCCCTAAACTTTCCAAAATTTAGCAGATGTGCCTTCTTTTTGTTTTCTCCCTAAATTACAACTTGGCAGTATTGGGCTGTTAACCCTCCCCAAAAAGAAAGGAATAATTATATATATATATATATATAATTTTTTATTATAATTTATACCCTTGTATTTTTTATATCATCATGTATACCTCCGTATTAAAGAATATTGTTCAGTTACACCTCTCGTACTCATAACACCGTCAAATTTAACTGAATATTCCATTTAACGTGTAAAATATGATATTATAAAGGGACGTACAACTTAATATTAAAGATTTCAAGGGTATACATGTCATTATCTTAATTATGTGAGAATATTAAATAAGAGCAGATTAGTTTTCTTATCTTAATCCACCTAAAATGAGATTAAAGGCACAGTAGGTAACGGGCAAAGGTATATATGAGAAAATATGATTATTATAGGGGTGCACATGACAATATAAAGAATATAGAGATATAAAATAAAATATGTAAGAAAGTAAGGGTTTCTATATAATTATTCCAACATGAAAACTAAGTGGGCTTTCTTTCCCTTTGTGCAGATGGGAGCAGCTTCGGACCCCTCCACCTCATATGTCGACTCCCAACGGTCCAGCCCAGCCCAACTTGAGTGGTCCAGAAAGGGTCCGCGCGCGGGACTGCATATACGGATGCTGGGTGGATTGAAATGGCGAGGCTGGATGGGCCGGCAACAGCGTTGAGCGGGTACTACCGGGCACTGACCTGGCCCCTGATGTGGGAAGTGAATAGGGGAAGGAAAGAACATAACAAGGGAAGTAAACATCTTGTTCCACTTTTGATGTTTTCCACCAAAACCCTTCCACATGCAAAACTGTAGAATCGTTCATTGCATGTACACATTAGCCAACATAGTTGTGTTTCATATAAATAAGCACAAAAACGTCCCTGCAGTTATTTGCTTTGAAGTAATGAAGGAATATTATCACACATATTTATCTAGTGGGAGCATTTTTGCACTCATTGACTAGGATATTAAAAAATAAAAAATATATGTATTTGACAATTTTAATCAGCTTATGTCAAGTTGATTATGTTCATCTTGTAATGGTAAGCGTATGTTTTCTACTTATTCATACACGGCAGAATTATATTAGTTAATAACCATAGAAGAATGATGTGTGTGTGTGTTAAGCTTTGAAAGATGTCCATTTTTTCCCTCACAGGTCTCCTCTATTTTTCGAACATTTGTAACCCATTCAGAGGAGAAGTGGCAATAAGGAAGAACTTCCATTACTGGAGATGGCAGCCAAGATGGGCCATTTGGATCAGGCCGTTAAGAGGCCATCTCTCTGTTACAGAATGTGGACACTGCTGCTTAAGACTTTCAAGCAACAAGATGCTGCCAAGTGTGATCTCCTTCTATATTATAGGAGAAATATTTGTTGCACACTCAGAGTGTGTTACACAGGCAGGATTACACAGGCAGGATGTACAGTATTTTTATTTTTTTAAATTTTTTTAGAGTAGCTCTCGAAGATATTCTAACTTAAGGTGTAAGTCACGTCAACATTAGATTATCTAGAAAGAAATTTTAAAAAAATAGATTGAATGAATAATATTAAATCCATTCTTTTTTAAATTAACTTATTTATTTTTTATTTTTGTAGAGAATCGAATGATAATGTGACTTGCACTCTAAGATAGGGTATCTTAGGACTATTTCATTTTAAATAAAAAATAAAAAATTTAAAAACAATGTGCACCGACGGTGTGCAGCACACAGCAAAACTTTCTCACATTATATATACAGTAATGACAAAGATTTAGGTACTTCTCAACGGCACATTTGGAACTGCTTTGAGATTTTGAATTTTTTTCATAATCTACTTTTTGTCCAAAATTTGGTCCAGGACAGGTTTTAGATTTTTTAAATCACCCGTTTCTTATCTCTCTCTATCTCTCTTCTCCTTCCATAATCCACCCTTTTCAAAAGTTGAGGTGACAAGAGTGCATGCCTTTTGAAAACACTTTGAGCAGGGTTTGCTAAATTGATCCGGTACGCTACGTATCGCATGTATCGAACCGTATTAGCCAAAGATCAATACGACCGACACGTGGTACGCAACCAGTACGGTATCTATATGTGTTTAAATATTATATATTTTATTTTATGTTCAAGTAAATTTGATAGGTAAATTGTTTGAAGCGATTCTTTGTAACGATTTATCTTGAGTTCGAAACTCATCGGGAGCATATTTTTTTTTTAAATTTTCAATTCCTTTTAAGGAAAGGGTCAAAAATAGATGCCATTTGTGAGATCTCACGGTTGCACGCGTAATCCTCCAACGAACTAAGTCACAAATGATTTCAATACATAATTTATTACACTAAGTATTTATTATATTATTGACACGTTACGATATAATATGATACGGTGCCGTATCGTATCGTATCAATAAAGTACCGATTACTTTTGAGAGGAGTGTTTCCAAACTTACCAACATATGATTCATTATTGGATTCCAAATTTTAAAATAGCAAATCTAACACCCAGTATACCCCTCTGCTGCAATAGAGGAAGGGCACTTCTAACATTTCCCCATGTGTGATAGAAGATATGTGGTAAAGCTGTGTTACCAAATCTGTGCACACTGGCCCCAGTTTGGTCAGAGCACTAATTCTGATTTAATATAATTTTAATACCCACATTTGAAAAGTCTAGTACAGAAAATCAACAAAGGTGGAAGAGAGAGATGATCTGGAAAGAATCATGGGAGAAATTTGAATCCTACCGTCCTGAATGTGAAATTAAGCACGTATTAATTATGATGTAATCCTAGATTCTTTTAGTACCTTGATGAATGTTTCAAAGATGGTTACTAGATTGGTGCTGGTGCCCGAGGAAGCGGGCCAGGGGTTGAACCAAGTTCTGTCTCCATCCCGGGGGGAATGCACCGGCCGTACTGCATGGACGTGGAGAAGTCGAGTGTGAGTACGTATTATTATGAGTTCGACCCCACTTAAGAACCCTGCTTTTTTAAGCGCATGTCACTAATTTTGTTGGGAGCAGAAGGCATAATAAGGGGCTGAAATTCACCACCGAGAAAAGAACATGGAGGCGTATAGGCTAAACGAAAGATAAAATTCTTCTCACAATATAAATATCTAACTTAAATAAAGAATAAAATTTAAATTATAAGACTATGCGATAAATACAATATCTCCTAATCCTAGGGGAATGATCTTTAATATTTATAGAGAGTAGTGATCCTAAGGAATTCTGCGACAAAACACAGATCGAGGAGGCAGCAATATGAGTGTTCTTCGTCATCTTCTTCTTCTTCTTCTTGATTGTACTCTTCCAATAGATAATCTCCGACTCAAGTCTTGTCTGTTATACGAAAAGCGGCATCATCCAGAGAATCTTAGTTGTGAACAAGTCGAGGGATAAATGAGATAACATTAATATTGAGAGCATCAATGGTGGAACGAGTGTCAGTTAGACACCTTAACATTTAATTTCAATAATTAATACAATTGAAGTCAAATTCACTACCAGATAAATAGTAGTAGCAGAGCGAGGAGGACTTATAAGCTCTAAGGAGCGAGTCCGAGGAACAAGCATATAAATTCTAACTGCACTTAATTTTACGACTAATGTGAGAGACGTACTCTCAACGACCCGAAGATGTTATTCAAGAACTAATCATCGAAGGTGACGAGTCTGATGAAATTAATGTGAGATCTTGAACATCTTCAGACAGAATAGCACCATCAATAGAAGTACGTATATTGACAACTTGCAAAGTCTCACTGGCAGTGAGCGATTCATGACTGTTTTCATGACATATCATAGTAGTAACGTTCTCAACAGAAATATACACGTCCGCAACTTGTAAAATCTCACTAGGTGAAGATGCATCTATACGAGGAATAACATCAACAATAATATTATCAGTCGCTTCTTAAAATTAAGAGACTGCGCAGGTGGCAGGAGGGCACGGCTTCGAGCCACTTTCCCCTCTCCTTCTTCCCAAAAAAAAAAAAGTCTTCACCATCTTTGCGAGGAACATGGTCATGTATAATATTAATACCATAAACAATTTGTTTCTTTGATTCTTTACGATGACAGTCTCTTAAAAGAAGGCTTTCGGGAAGAAGAGGATCGTCTTTTCTAAACGTTCATAATTATATATATAGGCATATTTAAACAGGGTTTCACGAGGACAGCCCAAATTCTGGCCAAACTCTGATATATTTTTAGAAGTTACACCATCTCGATCATATAACCATGTTGGCTTGCAAATTTCAAATTTTCACACATGTCCATGCCAAATTCCCGATATACTTTTAAAACTTACGCCATCTCATCCATTCATGTTCACCCCTAGATTTCAAATTTTCACACATTTCACATGTTAAGTGTTCTATCGTCTTATGGGTTGTATTTGCCCGCAGGATTCCATTGAGGATTATGTGTATTTGCCATCAATCACACAATTTCACGGGATCAAGGGATGCTAACCAATTCAAAGATAAAATTCTGTGAACACTTGGGCCCTGTTTGACAAATGGGTTGTCCGCCGATTAGCCGACACCGATTAACCAGTGGACCCCACCTCAGTTGGCCCTCCCCCTCACACAAAACCCTTACCCGACCCCGGTTGCCTTAATCGACCCCGAAGGGTCGATTAAGGCACCCCCTTATCCGGTTATCAAATCCCCCCTTGATGATTCCAAAAGGAAGTGCGTCTTATTTATAAAGGAGGGTTCTTAATAACTATAAAACACTTACGACATCTTTGTTAATCGCTCTCAGTTAGCGCACTCAACTTTGATTAACGAGTTATATGTGAGGGAGAGATATGGGTCTGATCACTCTCCTCTCTCGTCGATTGAGCTAACCTTTAGATAATTTCGATGTCAAAGTGGCCCTCAAAAATTTAAAAGGACGTATGTCATGTAACGTAACGTAGCTGAAGTACGAACCACGTTGTGTCCAAAACTTCTATATATGTCCTTGTCCAATGGTAGAAGATGAAAGAAGCTGAAACACATTGGACAAATGTTGGGAAAAGGCGATGATACGAGGACCGAAGTTTGTCTGTTCTATGATTTGGATCGATTGGACTTGACCTTTCCGACTAAGATCGTCTCGAATATGTACGATACGATTGCTACTTCGTCAATTATTTGTTTAGTCTCAAAATTGAAGAATCCTCAATCTTATGCAGATTTTCGGTCTATTAGTTTACGTAATTTTTATTATAAAATTATTTCTAAAGTTATCTGTGATAGGCTGTGCCTCGTGTTATCTTCCCTCATTTCTGATTAACAAAGTGATTTTACTAGTGGCAGATTTATTACATACAATTTCTTGTTGGCAAATGAGCTTTTTATGAACATCAATAGACCAATATTGCGAGGTCACGACATTATGCTCAAATTAGATATGACTAAAGTATACGATCGTATCGAGTGAGATTTCTTATTATCCGTTTTAAAGAAATTTAGTTTCTCTAACGGGTTTCTTTCGCTTGTGGTTCTATTTCTTTTATAATTGTTGGTTTTTTATTTCTTTCAATGGTCAGTTGCATGGTTATTTTAAATCCTCGAGAGGGGTTAGACAAGATGATCCTCTTGCCCCAGCGCTTTTCATTCTTGATGAGGAAGTGCTGAGTAGGGGGCTTACTTCACTCTCTCAGTCTAGCGCTTATGACTATTACCGTATTCTCCCTGGTGTTTGACCGGTCACACATATTTTATATGTTGATGACACTAATATTTTTGAATGGCGGTCAATCCTCTCTTAAGAACCTTTTGAAGTTTATTCAATCTTAATTATGAGGTGGCTTTTGGTCAACGTGTGAATGCTACTAAGAGCTATTTTGTGGCTTCAAAATGAATGCCTTTGCGTGTTGTTCATCGAATCTGGGATATTACTGAATATCAGCACCAAACAATCAGCATCACATATTTAGGTGTCCCCTTGTTCAACGGGCACCAAACAACAACTTATGATCAGATTCCTGTGCCCAATATTTCAGTCCAGGAGACTTTATTTGATTTATCCAATCCCATTTGGCTGAAACTAAACTATCTGCCATTGGTCCGCATATTGTCACAATTAAGGATTTTCAACTTTCTCAAGGTGTTGATAATTTGGTCTGGACTCCTTATTCCTATCATAGCAGATTTGACGTGAAGTCCGCCCATCATTATCCGCCTTTGTTATTTTTAGGGGCCGTTTAGTATGGGGTTAGAGCGGAGATATGCTCATTCTAATCTCATTCTGCATTTGGTATGGTTAAAAAAGATGGGGATAACAGTTAAGGGAAATAGAGTTAACTCCGATTTTGGAGTTAGAAACGGGGATAAATAATTCTAATCTTTTATTAGAATGACTTATCCTAATTTTTCTAACCTCATTTCACCCCTTGTATATCAAACGTACATGAGAATAAGATTAGACATAAATTATCCTAGAATGACTTACACCTATTCTTCTCAATTTTTATCCCGATATCAAACAACGTCTTAGAACTTGTTTGGAAATGTTGTATGTCAAAAATATTTTTTCAAAATTTGGTACCCGTACAAGTCTGACAAGAGGTGAGATTTTCCAAGATATCGAAAATCGCATTTGATTGAATTAGGCGCCAGGGATCACGGGGAACGTGAAACATGTGAAGGGATTAGTTTTAAAAAAACCCACACTTTTATTAACATTTCTGTGTCTTTAACCCAACTTTGCCGCCCGTCCGCTATCAAATCCTGCTATAAATGCTTGGTTAGACCATTTCCTGCTATAAATGCTTGGCTAGGCCATTTAAATAATGTTGGGTTAAACATAAAATCACCCAAAAGTTGGTTCGTGGGAGCTTTCGGAGATTTTTCTTCTCCCCACCTATTGTGTCTTTCTCTCACTTAAATAAAAAATCCATGGAATCCCTGCAGTTGAGGTGCCGTGGTGCATTTGGTATTGGAATCTCTGAAATCTCTCCCATGATCTATATCAAACGCGTCCTTAGTTTCACTTGTTTTGTTCTTGTGCTCTTTTCATAGCTCGTTGTTTTAGAGGCCTCACATGGGTATGCCCCCTAGATTTTGTATTCTTTCTGTTGTTGAATAAAATTTACACAGGTTTGTTCGAGTTAAAGTGGAGTGAGCACATTCTCTTCCTTTGAAACGAGGGAACAGTACTAGTACTCTCCTTTTGTCACAAACAAGTGTTTTTCTTTAAAAAAAGTCGCACAATAGAGGCCATTGTTGGGAGACCGTCTCGTCTGAGTCCCACACTCCACATCCAAGACTCATGTTAGTGCGTCTTGGCGTGATAACGACACATGCAGCAGCCGTATAGATCTGATTACGGGGGCAAACCACGACGAGGACTGTCACATCATGGCGTGCGAGCAAACAATGCCATGCATGGCCCGTAGGGCTGTCAATGGGCCGGGCCCGGGCCGGGCTTAGGTCGGCCCGGCCCGGGCCCGACTCGTAAATTTAAAAGCCCGACCCAGCCCGAACATAAGTTGGGCTCGGGCCGGGCCTAGCTCGATTATTTTCATAAAATATAAAGCCCGGTCTTGGCCCGGCCCGGCCCGACTAATTAAATAAAAATATTAAAAATATAATAATTACAGATGATATATATTTGATTAACATTACCGATCTAAATATTCTACTTTCTTGAGGGTTTTCTTGCAAACTAATATAAAGAGAATTGGATGGGCTCCACGTGTCGAGGGTTTTAAATCAGGAGAGGACTTATTCCGCCCCATTGGACAAGGTAATAACAGACATAAACTTAGGGCATTTACATTTTTGGCATCTTTCTTTTTTACTTAAGAGGATAATCTCCACTTTAATAAAAATCAACTTTGTCAAAATTAGAACCTAAATTTAGGAGTCATTGTGCAGGCTGAATACTTTTTAAAGAAACCATATAACCCAGGCTTTACAAGTGGAAGATGACTGCATTTACTTTTTTTCATCTATTTTAGTCTATTCAAAAATTACATCACATAAAAATTCATAGCACTTTCTCAAATTTTATCCATCAATGATTCAATGCTCTAATTTTTCATGCATCATCCTTTCTCTGTTTCAATTTACCACATACCCATTGATGGCCACCTACAAACTTGCACGAATAAGCTCGAAAACCCATCAATACAAAGCCAGTTGACTGAATAAGCAAGAAAAAAAATCATACATTTTTTTAAAAATTTCAAAAATCGAGCTTTTACCACAACAAGCTCTGCTTCCCCTCGGATTCTTGTGTTGCAGGATGTGCCCATAGTTACAGTACAAGCATTTGTCGAATCATAAGAGATTAAGAGATACAGAACACCCCTGAACACAAAGAATTAGTGCCAAACGACGGATTGATCATGGGATATCCAACCCTCAAAAATGAGCATTCCCTGCCATATCTTGGATCTAAATTAACCCGGGCTTGAAAACCAGAGATGGGAGAGAGCCTACCAGACGTTTCCTTAAAGTAATGCTGACAGATTAATTCCCAGTAGTTATTTTTCGTTGCACAATGATGTCATCAGGAGAGTAATAGTCAGCTATAAGCCCATACATGTACGATGGATTATGCCCTCCCCTGTAATCCAAAGAAGGAATAAGTGTTACAATAATATCATTATTAAAAAAAATTCACACAAGTGACGCTACTACATGGTAATTTACGTAACCACATTTGGGGCATGAAAAAAAATAAAAATTCACAGAAATATGTAGAAATTTTCTCTATTTTCATTGGGTCCTCATTTAGCCTTTCCGGTCCAAGAGATTCTTTAAGTTGCACAAAAGTGGTCCCATAAAACACCTGAAGTATTTGGTCTTCTCGCATGGAAAACAGAACAATATATCTGGGTATCTGCTAGTGAAGAGACAGCTGGTTCTATCTATGAACATTAATTATTTATGGTAGTGTCACCAAATTAGTTTCATAAATTCCCAGGAAACTTCAAATTTCTAAGTAATAATTGACAGCTATCGGTGAATGTAAAGACTAACCATGGTCCAACTGTAGAATGGAATTGCATCATTAATGAATATCATGAAAAGAGTAAAGAAACCCAAAAATGGCATGTGCTCAATGGGCAGATTTTGATTTTCAAACATTATTTAGGCATTATTACTTTTATGCACAAACAAAAACTGATTTTAAGTAGCTCCATATGAGAATAATCACATGAACCAAACATTCAACATTTTTTAAGTATCAATGTTTCCAAGATTACTTCGAAAGAAGAAAAATGTATTAAACATGTTATATCATCTGCATGTATATTATCTTTATACTTGCAACAGATGCTGCTTCACATATGCACATAACAAATATATA
Source organism: Amorphophallus konjac (assembly GCA_022559845.1). Taxonomy (NCBI): domain Eukaryota; kingdom Viridiplantae; phylum Streptophyta; class Magnoliopsida; order Alismatales; family Araceae; genus Amorphophallus; species Amorphophallus konjac. The sequence continues at coordinate 156,418 of JAHNEJ010002658.1, forward strand.
TAGAAAGTAAGAAATATTTAGTGCCATGTCTAGTTATGCAAAAGTCAATTGAATAATCTGACATAGTTCCTATGTTAAGCACACTTGCAGCAAAAGGTTTACAGACATAGGACTTATGGCCCTCTACTCAAACGGTTTGAGTCAAACCCCCCTTAATCCTTTTTTCCTTTCTTCGACAGTTGGAGAAACGTCTGCAGGCATGGCAAGAGTTTTGGAGGCATCAACCTATGCTCATCCATTCCTCCCTCCCCCAAAGCACAAACATGAATCCCAACAAGCTCAAGGTGAGACATCATGATTTATATACGAAAGATCATACTTCAAAAAAAATCCACTTCAAAGACCATATATAACAAGGCAATTTAACTTAACATGAGCAGTAAGCTGAATCCATGACATATATAGGCAGGTGGCTGATTTGTAGAATTGTAGGCAGAGCTCAGCAAGCCAAGGGTCCACCTCAGAGACCACTTACCCCATTAGTCTTCAAAATATGTCCACATTTAGATCATTGATCGTTCCATCTCCTCCAACCAGTCCTAAAATAAAAAATAAAGTGATTATCACAACCGAATGTATATTATACAAATTAAAACAAAAAGACATAACATTCATAGCACATACATTCTGAAGCATTCCTAATCCAATCTTGTGAGCAAATTAAAGCCTCCACTGTGTCTGGAGCTAAAGAATTACGAAAATTAGTAAGAACTCGCCCTCCAGTGCTAAAAGCAGACTCAGATGCAACTGTGGAAGCAGGAATTGCTAAGATATCACGTGCCATACAAGCAAGAGTTGGATATAATGATTTATTGCTTGACCACCAATCCAAGATATCAAAGTTGGCACTACGACATAAATCTGTGCACACTGGCCCCAGTTTGGACAGAGCACTAATTCTGATTTAATATAATTTTAATACCCATATTTGAAAAGTCTAGTACAGAAAATCAACAAAGGTGGAAGAGAGAGATGATCTGGAAAGAATCATGGGAGAAATTTGAATCCTACCGTCCTGAATGTGAAATTAAGCACGTAATTAATTATGATGTAATCCTAGATTCTTTTAGTACCTTGATGAATGTTTCAAAGATGGTTACTAGATTGGTGCTGGTGCCTGAGGAAGCGGGCCGGGGGTTGAACCAAGTTCAGTCTCCATCCCGGGGGGGATGCACCGACCGTACTGCATGGACGTGGAGAAGTCGAGTGTGAGTACGTATTATTATGAGTTCGACCCCACTTAAGAACCCTGTTTTTTAAAGCGCATGTCACTAATTTTGTTGGGAGCAGAAGGCATAATAAGGGGCTGAAATTCACCACCGAGAAAAGAACATGGAGGTGTATAGGCTAAACGAAAGATAAAATTCTTCTCACAATATAAATATCTAACTTAAATAAAGAATAAAATTTAAATTATAAGACTATGCGATAAATACAATATCTCCTAATCCGAGGGGAATGATCTTTAATATTTATAGAGAGTAGTGATCCTAAGGAATTCTACGACAAAACACAGATCGAGGACGAAGATCCGGCCGAGCGACGAGGGCAGCAATATGAGTGTTCTTCGACATCTTCTTCTTCTTCTTCTTCTTGATTGTACTCTTCCAATAGATAATCTCTGACTCAAGCCTTGTCTGTTATAAGAAAAGCGGCATCATCCGGAGAATCTTAGTTGTGAACAAGTCGAGGGATAAATGGGATAACATTAATATTGAGAGCATCAATGGTGGAACGAGTGTCAATTAGACACCTTAACATTTAATTTCAATAATTAATGCAATTGAAGTCAAATTCACTACCAGATAAGTAGTAGTAGCAGAGCGAGGAGGACTTATAAGCTCTAAGGAGCGAGTCCGAGGAACAAGCATATAAAATCTAACTGCACTTAATTTTACGACTAATGTGAGAGACGTACTTTCAACAACCCGAAGATGTTATTCAAGAACTAATCACCGAAGGCGACGAGTCTGATGAAATTAATGTGGGATCTTGAACATCTTTGATGTGACACACCCTTGGACTTAAGCAAACAAGCACATTTGGCAATCAAGACGGACCGATAATGGCGACCGCTCACCCGATGCTCACCCAAGACCCGGGGTAGCTTGGAAATGCCAAGGAGAGGTTGTGAGGGCTGGGCCCTTGCTGGTAGAGGGCCAGCAAGGCCTAGGTTAATTCCCAAGGGTAATGGCAGCCCAATTCAAGGGAGCCGACGAGGTGCCAAGGCACGGGTTACAGTCCTCACCCCACGGTGATCTCTTGAAGCAAGGAGCTCAAGGATCGGGCTCTCACTCTCACGGCCAGCGGAGTTTATGAACTAATATTAGAAAGAACAAGCACTAAATGGAGCTAGGAGTGGAGCACTTACTCGACCGGTTTGAAGAAACCGGTCCCGCTCGGAGACGTGGGCGAGCGGGGAAGTGTGGGTTCCCCACACGCCGCGCCGGGGTAGCTTGACCTGCTCAAATTGTTATAACACTACACCCCATGCAAGGGGGGGATCTAGGGGTGGGGGTCAACTGATATTACATCCAAAACTACATCCACACAGGGAGGGGCCTTCAGCCGGCCAAGCGGGGAGGTGTGACACCGAACTAGCGATCAACAAGGAAGCCGGCATCGGTTATGTCCGCTGTCTGTGCTTCAAGACTGACTTATGGTTATCACGATGCTGTGGCCACTCCAGAATTTTTTCGATGACGAGACCACTTGGAGATTATTTGTAGATGGATCGGGATGATGCTTGAATTTTGTTGATTTCTTTGGGCACCGCTGCTGGTCGGGGTAGGGGCTTGAACAGGGTGGTAGATCCTCGATTTTGACAGCTTTAGGTTTCCAACAGCAGGAAGAAGAGGATGTCACGACCGCTCCCGAACTCAGAATCAGGTGCCGCTAGAGCCGTTGGAACCGTTGACATGTCCTCTTCGAAGTAAAACTGGCAGGGAAGCCAAACGTTGTCAGAGAAGACCAGTGGGCTCTGAACTCTGATGAGAGGTCTGTGCAGACTGTGGGGAAGCCGAACCGCGCACACGGCGGAGAAAATTGATAACTCCTGGTTCCGGACGTCAAACTGAGCTCTGCTTTTTGGAGAAAAAATAAGACTCGTAGTAGAAGCTTTTTGAAGAAGAACTCTCGATTAGATTCCAAGCAGGACCGTCGCAGTCGGGCTTCCACTCTGGATCTGATCTCCTGCCAGGGAGGCTTTGCGCAGTCGGGGAAGAATGACTCCCCTGGGCGATCACAAACTCAGAACGGGATGGGACCACCACCGTTGCGAAGAGGACTGATGGACGCTTCCAATGATGGCTCTTGATCCTACAGAACCATCTGGAGGAAATCGTGGTTGCCTCTGCAAGCTGCTACGCTTCTGCAGATCTGCAACTAGGAACTGTAGGTTGAAGATGACGGGGGGGAATGGGGTATATGGGAGGGGAAATGGGGGTGGATGAGTGTGGGGAAAGCCCGGGCTATGAGGGGATCTAGGAGGGGGTGTTCCAAGGTGGGAGAAGGGAAGAATGGGGTCTGGAAGGGGGTCTAACAGGTGGTGAGAGGAGGAGCTACGAATTTGGGAAGGTGGGTGAGAGGGAAAGGGTATTTGAAAATGGGTTTAAGGGTGGGATTAAATTTTGATCTTGTGGGATGGGAAGAGCTGTGTGGGGAAGGTAAAAGGGGGCTTGGGGAGTGGGAATTATCCCTTGGGAGATGAGAGGGTGCTTGGGGAAGGGGAGTGGGTGGTTGGTGGTTGGAGGGTGGAGTGGGGAGTGGTGGAATCTCCCTTGGGGATGGGGTGGAGTTAAGGTGGGTTGGTGGGGAGTTGGGGATGAGTTATTGGAGGGGGGAAGAGAGAGAAAGGTGGTTGGGAGGGGAGGAGAGAGAAAGGGGCGCATGTTTTAGAGAGAGAAAGTGGAGGAGAGAGAAAATAACTTATTAGAGAGAGAGAGGTAGAGAGAGAAGGGGGGATAGGGGGAATCACTCCCAAGGGTTTCTCACCCAACTAATGGAATCTCTCCAATAGGAAATTTGAACTCTCAAATGGTAATTTTCATTCATTGATTCATTAGTTCAAATGAAAGAAATGGGGTCCTATATATAGGCAACCAACATTTCTACAAAAGTCCCTGACTCTTACTACAATGACCAAAGACCAAGGAGGTAGGGGCGCCCCTGGGCCTAGCCCAAAGAATTGGGCCCAATAACCCGTCTAAACAATCTAATGACACTTAACCTAGGTAGATGACTCATTAACCTAGGTACATGACTCAAATAAAAGGGAAAATACATCAAATGACTCAAATAAAAATTACATAGAACTCAAAATTAAATAACTAGACCATGCCGGATGCAACTATGGCGAGGAGATGAGCTGTGAACGTGGGCATGGGAGGTGATGTCCCCATCATACTCCCGGGGTGCGGAGAACTCGACTCCGTCGAGTAAGTGTCCTTCCCTCCTCGGAGGGTGTAGAGTGGTACTGCCCACAAGTCTTCCGAACGAGACTGATCCATCCACCTGTCGAGATAGCGCTCGTATACCTTGCTCCTGGTGGTAGTGACATGTTCATCCAATATTCGTTCAATGCGCTCACGCTGGGGTCTCTTGGCTGGTGGTCTCTCCTCACGAGTGGATGCTCTCTCAACGTTGGGAATATGCTCAATATCCTCACTGGGTACCACCGTGGGTCCCTTATATGGCACTAGGTCGGCTACATTGAATGTGGGACTCACTCCATACTCCTCGGGGAGATCTAACTCATAGGCATTAGCGCCAATGCGTCTCAGGACCTGGAAGGGACCAGCCCCACGTGGCCTCAATTTGGAGATGACTCCCGGGGAGAGCATCTCCTTCCTCACCATCACAAAGTCACCCACGTGGAATTCTTGGTGACGCCGAAGGGAGTCAGCCTGCCTCTTATAGATCTCATTTTCCTTGCTTGTGTGCTTGCAAAGGCTTTCATGTAATTTTATGAATGTTGACATTCTAGGGGTGATGGGTGGACCTTGGCAACCAAAAGTAGACCAATCATGCTTTGACGCCAAGAAGACTTTGATGGAATGGGGAGGACCGGGGCATCCATAGGTGATCCGATCATGTATGGGGGTGACAAATGCTGGGGGACCCGGACATCCATGAATACTCCTATCATGCCTACGACTCATGATGAGTGAAGGTGGACCACTACATCCGAATTTGGACCACTCAGGCTTTCTACTTGACATGTGGGTGATATGAATGAATGGATCCAATATAGTATTCATGTCAAGGGGTGTGGAAAGCCTAGACACATGCATACTTTTCCCAAAAGTGACTTCCATGTATATAGGTGTGGGACAACCTTTGAACTCCCATTAGAAATGATCGACTGGATCTAAGAAGGTGGTCATCATGGGGTGGGGCACAACCTTATTACCTAGGGATATGTGGCCCAAGGTCATGGCTCCCAAGGTGTAACGCGGGTCTAGGATGGGGTGGATTGGGTCAAACATGGTGGGTTGGGATAGGGACAGGTGGGTGGTGGATAAGGTGGTTGTGTCCCATGAGTTCTTTGACCCCCATTGGAAGGGATCAAAGGGATCATAAAAAGGGTTATCGAGGGGAAGGGGCGCTATGTCCTCAAGATCCTTAAGTGGTGGTGGGTCATCCTCCTCTAATGAGATAATTGGGCCGAAGTTCTTTGTGAGTGGGTCGGCCATGAGTGGAGGGCTCGACGTTCTACCCGAGATAAGTAACTCTAATTCGTGGATAGCATCGGACTTATCGGGTATAGGGATGAATAATAGGAGGTCACTAGTGTAGCAACCCATGGTGCACATTGAGGTGATGGACCCAATACATAGGTGTAGGAGGTCTAAGCTCCTAGGTTGTTGGGTCATGGGAGTCAACATGCCAGTCAACTCTAATTGTCATGCTAAGCCCTTGAGAAGATCCTCTAAGGTTTCCACTTGGTAGGATGTTTGGATTATGGTGTGATAGGATGAGAAGGGTATAATGGGCAAGTTTTGCTCTATGGGAGGATAAACATAGGACTTGATGGGGTGAATTGGTCTCTCCTTTAGCCATCTAGCTAGGGGCCCATCTATGATTATAGTGCCTTTTGTGAAGGTTTGTGGCTCTTGAAGATCCAGATTATTTGAAGTGATGAAGGGTTGAGGCTCTTCCTCACCATTGGTGTGAACTCGGGCTTCCTTATGGGCGGGGAGAGGGTCTGGGCTAGCAACTATTCCTATGTGAGTGGGTGTGGCCTCCTTTCTCGAGGGAATGGGAAGGTCTTTTGGAGATGGGGTGATGATGGTTGGGGCATGGTGCACCCGGGGTGGTGAGTGAGGTCGAACTTGGGTTAGGAGTGGAAGTAGCGGTGGCCTAGGTTGGGGTAGGGTTGGGGTTGGAAGTGGAAGGTGGGTTGGTTCAGTTTGGGTTGATTGGGGGTGTACCTTTTTTAGGGGACGATGGAGGGATAGTGGTGGGGACTAAGGGGAATTGTGGAGAGGTGGATGCTTGGTTTATTTGGGTTTTAAGGGAGAGGACTTGGTTGCGAAGTGTAGTTATGATGGTTGAGAGGTGATTTGTTGGGGTTGGTGGGGGTGGAGACCAAAGGTTGGTCTCAAGTTGGCCGGGTGGGGATGGAGGAGTGGTAGTGCTCCTCGGGTTAGGGGTGCTTGAGTAGGAGGGGTGGGAATGTTTGGGGATGTAGATCTTTCTAAGTTCTACTTTCATATCATCCCATGAGGAAATGGGCTCTTGCCTCCTAACCCTTCTTAATCCCTCTATGTCTTACTCTTGGCTTGACCCCGAAACCGTCCATTGGCCTTTCAAACTCTCGCAGATCCATATACCCAAGTCTTTTCAAAGTACTTTTCTATGGTAGCCTCCCACCTAAGATAGTCACTAAAACGTGATCCATCAAAGGTAATATCCCTATCTAGGATGAAGTCCATGGGTGGTGAGTAGGTTAAGTAGGAGGTGGCCATGATGATCGGGGGGATCAATGCAAGGGTCGGATTGATGATGACTCCAATGCAAGCATTCCCTAGGACTTGACGTCGGTTCTGTCTGCTGTCTGTGCTTCAGGACTGACTGATGGTTATCACAATGCTGTGGCCACTCTAGAATTTTTCCGATGACGAGATCACTTAGATATTCTTCATAGCTAGATCGGGATGATGCTTGAGTTTTGTTGATTTCTTTAGGCACCGTTGCTGGTCGGGGTAGGGGCTTGAACAGGGTGGCAGACCCTCGGTTCTGACAGCTTTAGGTTTCCAACAGTAGGAAGAAGAGGATGCCACGACCGCTCCCGAACTCAGAATCAGGTGCCGCCAGAGCCGTTGGAACCGTTGACGGGTCCTCTTCGAAGCAAAACTAGCGGGGAAGCAAACGTTATCGGAAAAGACCAGTGGGCTCTGAACTCTGATGAGAGGTCGGTGCAGATTATGGGGAAACAGAACCGCGCACCCGGGGGATAAAATTTATAACTTCTGGTTCCGGACTCCAAACTGAGCTCTGCTTTTTGGAGAAGAAAGAAGACTTGTAGTAGAAGCTTTTTGAAGAAGAACTCTCGATCAGATTCCAAGCAGGGGCGTCGCAGTCGGGCTTTCACTCCCGATATGGTCTCTTGCCAGGGAGGCTTTGCGCAGTCGGGGAAGAATGACTCCCCTGGGCGATCAAGAACTCAGAACGGGATGGGACCACCGCCGTTGCGAAGAGGACTGGGAGACGCTTCCAACGATGGCTCTTGATCCTTCAGAAACATCCGGAGGAAACCGTGGTCGCCTCTACAAGCTGCTACTCTTCTGCAGATCTGCAACTGGGAACTGTAGGTTGAAGATGACGGGGGGGAATGGGGTATATGGGAGGGGAAATGGGGGTGGATGAGTGTGAGTATATGTATCACTCCACATGACAATAAATTCTTGCAGGTCTCAGTGCCCTCCCATCACCTCCCACTTGTACAGGGCCCACCCCCACCAGTCAGCCCCTTGACGAAGCCGGCGGTTGTCACGAGGGAGGCACGACCCATGATAGACGTCGCCCGTGTTGGGTATCCAGGTAAATCTATAAGGTTATATTACATTAATTAACCCTCAACTGTCTAATATGAATATTTTGACATTTACAATTGCAGTATGAAATTTGAACCCCACAGCGCTGTCCATCATTCCACCGAACTCATGTTGGCACATGTGCCCGGGGCAGCTTCCACTTTCAGAGATTTTCCGATGTCCGTCCGCGATTCATTGTACAACATGTTCTTAGTAAGTAATTACGTCATTTAATTCAAGTATTTCCCAAAGTCAATTTACAACTTTATATTAAGTGTGAAAAGTAATTGATTTACAGCGGTCTTTTCAATTCACATGTGGACATGACGCGGCGAGATGTCGTCGTGCCAGGGAGTCTACTATGCTCTCAAGTTACAAGAGAAAAATACATGAGGCCCGAGCACACGCTAAAAAATTGAGTGGGGGGAGTGAACACCGACAATTGTGGAAGGCGCATCGCCCTCTATGGATGAGGCAGGAGGATTGGGAGATATCTTGTGACCATTTTACCGACCCCAAGTGGATAGAAAAGTCTGAAAAAAGCCAAAGCAAACAGGGCGTCAAAACCAGGTTCAAATTTACATACGAGTGGATCCATCTCTTATGCGGCTCATAAACAAAAATTGGTAAGTAATATACCAATTTATCTTCTTACAATTTATCCCAATATTTGACTTTTTTTTACTATGAATTGTATAACAGGCTGTGGAGCTTAATCGACCTCCGTCGTTCCTCGAGGTGTTTGACAGAACACACAAAAAGAAGGGGACTAATGATTTTGTGAGTGACACAACTAAGTCAACATCGGTAAGTTTATCTACATATGTAACTTGTACTGTTCATTTAAATCGGCATGTAATTCATATGAAATTGACTAGTTATTTTATTCAATTTGTAGGAAACATATAGCAAAGCAGTGACAGAGAAGTACGGGGAGGGAGACACGCAGCAGCCGGAGTTCGATCCGGTGGAGTGGGTGGCAGCAGCTGGCGTACCGAAGAAAGGCCGACTATATGGTTTTGGGGAGAGCCTAGACGCAAGCGCGGTGACATCAGCGTGTGCGAGTTCTAGCTATATTTCTTCCAGTGGCAGTGTCTTCACTATACCTTCCGTTGCCCCCAGCGCTTCTGCCAGCGACATGATGGACATGGTCCGATCGCAGATTTCTGATATGCAGCGGCAGCAGCAGCATTTCCAGCAAGAGATCTCTAGCCAAGTGTCAGTATTCTTGCAGGTAATCAGTGGCCTCCTCTCCCAGAGCGGAATGGTCCCTCAGCAATCCACCACCACCACAGCACAGCCCGCACAGGTGAGTGTTTACTATGTTTTTATTTTGATGGAATTACTCAATTATGTTCATTATTAATTTTAAAACTCATTTACTTTAGAAGAATTGAGAAAATCTGGGGGCCGGGGGTCTAAAACTTGAAATACCGACCGGATGGCCGTGCCGATCATTCCAACATGACCGGAGAGATGAAAGTGACTTGGCAGAACTGACGGAATCCAAATCGGATGCCCGGTTTGAGCTCGGCGCTCAAAGTTCATTTCTAAAATACACTTGGTTCAAATGAACTGTCAGGTCGGGGCCAGGGGTCTAAAACTTGAAATACCGGTCGGATGCCCGTGCCGATCGTTCCAACACGACCGGGGAGATGAGAGTGACTTGTCAGAACTGACGGAATCCAAATCGGATGCCCGGTTTGAGCTCGGCGCTCAAAGTTCATTTCTAAAATACACTTGGTTCAAATGAACTGCCAGGTCGGGACCGGGGGTCTAAAAGTTGAAATACCGGCTGGATGGCCGTGCCGATCGTTCCAACACGACCGGGGAGATGAAAGTGACTTGTCAGAACTGACGGAATCCAAATCGGATGTCCGGTTAGAGCTCGGCGCTCAAAGTTCATTTCTAAAATACACTTGGTTCAAATGAACTGTCAGGTCGGGGCCGGGGGTCTAAAACTTAAAATACCGGTCGGATGGCCGTGCCGATCATTCCAACACGACCGGGGAGATGAAAGTGATTTGTCAGAACTGACGGAATCCAAATCGGATGCCCGGTTTGAGCTCGACGCTCAAACTTCATTTCTAAAATACACTTGGTTCAAATTAACTGCCAGGTCGGGGCCGGGGGTCTAAAACTTGAAATACCGGCCGGATGGCCGTGCCGATCGTTCCAACACGACCGGAGAGATGAAAGTGACTTGTCAGAACTGACGGAATCCAAATCGGATGCCCGGTTTGAGCTCTGCGCTCAAACTTCATTTCTAAAATACACTTGGTTCAAATGAACTGCCAGGTCGGGGCCGGAGGTCTAAAACTTGAAATACTGATCGGATGCCCGTGCCGATCATTCCAACACGACCGGGGAGATGAAAGTGACTTATCAGAACTGACGGAATCCAAATCGGATGTCCGGTTTGAGCTCGGCGCTCAAACTTCATTTCTAAAATACACCTTGTTCAAATGAACTGTCAGGTCGGGGCCGGGGGTCTAAAACTTGAAATACCGGCCGGATGGCCGTGCCGATCGTTCCAACACGACCGGGGAGATAAAAGTGACTTGTCAGAACTGACGGAATCCAAATCGGATTTCCGGTTTGAGCTCGGCGCTCAAACTTCATTTCTAAAATACACTTGGTTCAAATGAACTGCCAGGTCGGGGCCGGGGGTCTAAAACTTGAAATACCGGTCGGATGGCCGTGCCGATCATTCCAACACGACCGGGGAGATGAAAGTGACTTGTCAGAACTGACGGAATCCAAATCGGATGCCCGGTTTGAGCTTGGCGCTCAAAGTTCATTTCTAAAATACACTTGGTTCAAATGAACTGCCAGGTCGGGACCGGGGGTCTAAAACTTGAAATACCGGCCGGATGACCGTGCCGATAGTCCCAACACGACCGAGGAGATGAAAGTGACTTGTCAGAACTAACGGAATCTAAATCGGATGTCCGGTTTGAGCTCGGCGCTCAAACTTCATTTCTAAAATACACTTAGTTCAAATGAACTGCCAGGTCGGGGCCGAGGGTTTAAAACTTGAAATACCGGCCGGATGGCCGTGCCGATCATTCCAACACGACCGAGGAGATGAAAGTGACTTGGCAGAACTGACGGAATCTAAATCAGATACCCGGTTTGAGCTCGGTGCTCAAAGTTCATTTCTAAAATACACTTGGTTCAAATGAACTGCCAGGTCGGGGCCGGGGGTCTAAAACTTGAAATACCGACCGGATGGCCGTGCCGATCGTTCCAACACGACCGGAGAGATGAAAGTGAATTGTCAGAACTGACGGAATCCAAATCGGATGCCCGGTTTGAGCTCGGCGCATAAACTTCATTTCTAAAATACACTTGGTTCAAATGAACTGCCAGGTCGGGGCCGGGGGTCTAAAACTTGAAATACCGGCCGGATGGCCATGCCGATCGTTCCAACACGATCGGGGAGATGAAAGTGACTTGTCAGAATTGACGGAATCCAAATCGGATGCCCGGTTTGAGCTCGGCGCTCAAAGTTCATTTCTAAAATACACTTGGTTCAAATGAACTGCCAGGTCGGGGCCGGGGGTCTAAAACTTGAAATACCGGCCGGATGGTCGTGCCGATCGTTCCAACACGACCGGGGAGATGAAAGTGACTTGTCAGAACTGACGGAATCCAAATCGGATGCCCGGTTTGAGCTCGGCACTCAAACTTCATTTCTAAAATACACTTGGTTCAAATGAACTGTCAGGTCGGGGCCGGGGGTCTAAAACTTGAAATACCGGTCGGATGGCCGTGCCGATCATTCCAACACGACCGGGGAGATGAAAGTGACTTGTCAGAACTGACGGAATCCAAATCGGATGCCCGGTTTGAGCTCGGCGCTCAAACTTCATTTCTAAAATACACTTGGTTCAAATGAACTGTCAAGTCGGGACCGGGGGTCTAAAACTTGAAATACCGGCCAGATGCTCGTGCCGATCGTTCCAACACGACCGGGGAGATGAAAGTGACTTGTCAGAACTGACGGAATCTAAATCGGATGCGCGGTTTGAGCTCGGCGCTCAAACTTCATTTCTAAAATACACTTAGTTCAAATGAACTGCCAGGTCGGGGCCGGGGGTCTAAAACTTGAAATACCGGTCGAATGGCCGTACCGATCATTCCAACACGACCGGAGAGATGAAAGTGACTTGTCAGAACTGACGGAATCCAAATCGGATGCCCGGTTTGAGCTCGGCGCTCAAAGTTCATTTCTAAAATACACTTGATTCAAATGAACTGCCAGGTCGGGGCCGGGGGTCTAAAACTTGGAATACCGGTCGGATGCCCGTGCCGATCATTCCAACACGACCGGGGAGATGAAAGTGACTTGTCAGAACTGACGGAATCTAAATCGGATGCCCGGTTTGAGCTCGGCGCTCAAACTTCATTTCTAAAATACACTTGGTTCAAATGAACTGCCAGGTCGGGGCCGGGGGTCTAAAACTTGAAATACCGATCGGATGCCTGTGCCGATCGTTCCAACACGACCGGGGAGATGAAAGTGACTTGGCAGAACTGACGGAATCCAAATCGGATGCCCGGTTTGAGCTCGGCGCTCAAAGTTCATTTCTAAAATACACTTGGTTCAAATGAACTGTCAAGTCGGGGCCGGGGGTCTAAAACTTGAAATACCGGCCGGATGCCCGTGCCGATCATTCCAACACGACCGGGGAGATGAAAGTGACTTGTCAGAACTGACGGAATCCAAATCGGATGCCCGGTTTGAGCTCGGCGCTCAAACTTCCTAGTGATTGATTTATAAAATATGCAGTTATCAATTTGATATGTTTGCTTTCAATTTATGCTAATTTCTTCGCACTAATTTTTTTATCTATGAATGAATGTTTTTATTTTTTTAATATAGGGGGATCCTTCTGCGCGCGGCGACAGATGAGATGAGCAGGGCGGTGAGGATACGGACGATGAGGATATGGACGATGTACCGGATATTTCTTGATATTCAGACGGATCAGCAGGGTTAATGTCTTTTTTTTTGTGGTATTTATTTGATCAGAATTTTATTTTTCGGTGGTGTTTATTTGATTAGCAGGTTCCCAATATTTTTTTTCAACATGTAGAATTTCTTGATGTTTATTTATGATTAAACAGGTTTTGTAAAATAATTTAAGATTTATAAAAAAAACGTAGATTTCAGACGGATTTTCAGACGGGATGTGCGACGAATATTGTCCGTCTATTATCCGTCGTAAAATCCGTTTGGAATATAGATGGATTTCAAACCACATTTCGGACAGGAGATGAGTTGAATTTCAGACGGTTATTTTATCCGTCGTAATATCCGTTTGAAATAGCGACGGATTTCGGACGAGTTTTCATACGGTAACATGATTTCAGACTAAGAGTTGGGCTTCATTTTAAGACGGTAACTATATTCCGTCGTAATAGCCGTCTGAAATTTCAGACAGACTTTCAAACGGAAAATATGTCCGTCGTAAATTTCAGACTGAAAATTTCAAATTTCAGATGGAAATGTCTCGTATGAAAGTCAGACGGAATTTGTGACTGATTAAATTCTGTCTTATTTTCAGACGGAATTTCCGACGGAATCATAAACAGTCACAAATTTGTGACTAAGAATTTCAGACGGTCGGTTTCAGTCTTAAATATGTCGCAAAGAACGGATTTCAGACGGATTTCAGACGGATACGGGCCGTCTGAAATCCCGCTTTTTCTGGTAGTGAAAGCCCGGGCTGTGAGGGGGTCTAGGAGGGGGTGTTCCAAGGTGGGGGAAGGGAAGAATGGGGTCTGGAAGGGGGTCTAACAGGTGGTGAGAGGAGGAGCTACGAATTTGGGAAGGTGGGTGAGAGGGAAAGGGTATTTGAAAATGGGTTTAAGGGTGGGATTAAATTTTGGTCTTGGGGGATGGGAAGAGGTGTGTGGGGAAGGTAAAAGGGGGCTTGGGGAGTGGGAATTATCCCTTGGGAGATGAGAGGGTGCTTGGGAAAGGGGAGTGGGTGGTTGGTGGTTGGAGGGTGGAGTGGGGAGTGGTAGAATCTCCCTTGGGACTAGGGTGGAGTTAAGGTGGGTTGGTGGGGAGTTGGGGATGAGTTATTGGAGGGGGGGGGAAGAGAGAGAAAGGTGGTTGGGAGGGGAGGAGAGAGAAAGGGGTGCGCAGGTTTTAGAGAGAGAAGGTTGAGGAGAGAGAAAATGACTTATTAGAGAGAGAGAGGTAGAGAGAGGGGGGGATAGGGGGAATCACTCCCAAGGGTTTCTTACCCAACTAATGGAATCTCTCCAATAAGAAATTTGAACTCTTAAATGGTAATTTTCATTCATTGATTCATTAGTTCAAATGGAGGAAATGAGGTACTATATATAGGTAACCCACATTTCTACAAAAGTCTATGACTCTTACTACAATGACCAAAGACCGAGGAGGTAGGGGCGCCCCTGGGCCTAGCCCAAAGAATTAGGCCCAATAACCAGTTTAAACAATCTAATGACACTTAACCTAGGTAGATGACTCATTAACCTAGGTACATGACTCAAATAAAAGGGAAAATATATCAAATGATTCAAATAAAAATTACATAGGACTCAAAATTAAATAATTAGATCATACCGGATGCAATCGGGGCGAGGAGACGAGCTGTGAACGTGAGTATAAGAGGTGATGTCCCCATCAATCTTCAGAAAGAATAGTACCATCAATAGAAGTATGTATATTGACAACTTGCAAAGTCTCACTGACAGTGAGAGATTCATGACTGTTTTCATGACATATCATAGTAGTAACGTTCTCAACAGAAATATACACGTTAGCAACTTGTAAAATCTCACTAGGTGAAGATGCATCCATACGAGGAATAACATTAACAATAATATTTTCAGTCACTTCTTAAAACCAAGAGACTGCACATTCAACGTCTTCACCGTCTTTACGAGGAACATGGTCATGTATAATATTAATACCATAAACAATTTGATTCTTTGATTCTTTACGATGACAGTCTCTTAAAAGAAGGCTTTCGGGAAGAAGAAGATAGTCTTTTCTAAACGTTCATAATTATATATATAGGCATATTTGAACAGGGTTTCACGACGACAGCCCAAATTCTGGCCAAACTCTGATGTATTTTTAGAAGTTACACCATCTCGATCATATAACCATGTTGGCTTGCAAAATTCAAATTTTCACACATGTCCATGCCAAATTCCCGATATACTTTTAAAACTTGCGCCATCTCATCCATTCATGTTCACCCCTAGATTTCAAATTTTCACACATTTCACATGTTAAGTGTTCTATCGTCTTATGGGTTGTATTTGCCCGCAGGATTCCATTGAGGAATATGTGTATTTGCCATCAATCACACAATTTCACGGGATCAAGGGATGCTAACCAATTCAAAGACAAAATTCTGTGAACACTTGATGATTCCAAAAGGAAGTGCGTCTTATTTATAAAGGAGGGTTCTTAATAGCTATAAAACATTCGAGGCATCTTTGTTAATCGCTCTCAATTAGCGCACTCAACTTTGATTAACGAGTTATGTGTGAGAGAGAGATATGGGTCTCATCCCTCTCCTCTCTCATCGGTTGAGCTAACCTTCCGATGATTCCGATGTCAAAGTGACCCTCAAAAATTTAAAAGGACGTATGTCATGTAACGTAACGTAGCTGAAGTACGAACCACGTTGTGTCCAAAACTTCTATATATGTCCTTGTCCAATGGTAGAAGATGAAAGAAGCTGAAACACATTGGACAAATGTTGGGAAAAAGCGATGATACGAGGACCGAAGTTTGTCTGTTCTATGATTTGGATCGATTGGACTTGACCTTTCCGACTAAGATCGTCTCGAATATGTACGATACGATTGCTACTTCGTCAATTATTTGTTTAGTCTCAAAATTGAAGAATCCTCAATCTTATGCAGATTTTCGGTCTATTAGTTTACGTAATTTTTATTATAAAATTATTTCTAAAGTTATCTGTGATAGGCTGTGCCTCGTGTTATCTTCCCTCATTTCTGATTAACAAAGTGATTTTACTAGTGGCAGATTTATTACATACAATTTCTTGTTGGCAAATGAGCTTTTTATGAACATCAATAGACCAATATTGCGAGGTCACGACATTATGCTCAAATTAGATATGACTAAAGTATACGATCGTATCGAGTGAGATTTCTTATTATCCGTTTTAAAGAAATTTAGTTTCTCTAACGGGTTTCTTTCGCTTGTGGTTCTATTTCTTTTATAATTGTTGGTTTTTTATTTCTTTCAATGGTCAGTTGCATGGTTATTTTAAATCCTCGAGAGGGGTTAGACAAGGTGATCCTCTTGCCCCAGCGCTTTTCATTCTTGATGAGGAAGTGCTGAGTAGGGGGCTTACTTCACTCTCTCAGTCTAGCGCTTATGACTATTACCGTATTCTCCCTGGTGTTTGACCGGTCACACATATTTTATATGTTGATGACACTAATATTTTTGAATGGCGGTCAATCCTCTCTTAAGAACCTTTTGAAGTTTATTCAATCTTAATTATGAGGTGGCTTTTGGTCAACGTGTGAATGCTACTAAGAGCTATTTTGTGGCTTCAAAATGAATGCCTTTGCGTGTTGTTCATCGAATCTGGGATATTACTGAATATCAGCACCAAACAATCAGCATCACATATTTAGGTGTCCCCTTGTTCAACGGGCACCAAACAACAACTTATGATCAGATTCCTGTGCCCAATATTTCAGTCCAGGAGACTTTATTTGATTTATCCAATCCCATTTGGCTGAAACTAAACTATCTGCCATTGGTCCGCATATTGTCACAATTAAGGATTTTCAACTTTCTCAAGGTGTTGATAATTTGGTCTGGACTCCTTATTCCTATCATAGCAGATTTGACGTGAAGTCCGCCCATCATTATCCGCCTTTGTTATTTTTAGGGGCCGTTTAGTATGGGGTTAGAGCGGAGATATGCTCATTCTAATCTCATTCTGCATTTGGTATGGTTAAAAAAGATGGGGATAACAGTTAAGGGAAATAGAGTTAACTCCGATTTTGGAGTTAGAAACGGGGATAAATAATTCTAATCTTTTATTAGAATGACTTATCCTAATTTTTCTAACCTCATTTCACCCCTTGTATATCAAACGTACATGAGAATAAGATTAGACATAAATTATCCTAGAATGACTTACACCTATTCTTCTCAATTTTTATCCCGATATCAAACAACGTCTTAGAACTTGTTTGGAAATGTTGTATGTCAAAAATATTTTTTCAAAATTTGGTACCCGTACAAGTCTGACAAGAGGTGAGATTTTCCAAGATATCGAAAATCGCATTTGATTGAATTAGGCGCCAGGGATCACGGGGAACGTGAAACATGTGAAGGGATTAGTTTTAAAAAAACCCACACTTTTATTAACATTTCTGTGTCTTTAACCCAACTTTGCCGCCCGTCCGCTATCAAATCCTGCTATAAATGCTTGGTTAGACCATTTCCTGCTATAAATGCTTGGCTAGGCCATTTAAATAATGTTGGGTTAAACATAAAATCACCCAAAAGTTGGTTCGTGGGAGCTTTCGGAGATTTTTCTTCTCCCCACCTATTGTGTCTTTCTCTCACTTAAATAAAAAATCCATGGAATCCCTGCAGTTGAGGTGCCGTGGTGCATTTGGTATTGGAATCTCTGAAATCTCTCCCATGATCTATATCAAACGCGTCCTTAGTTTCACTTGTTTTGTTCTTGTGCTCTTTTCATAGCTCGTTGTTTTAGAGGCCTCACATGGGTATGCCCCCTAGATTTTGTATTCTTTCCGTTGTTGAATAAAATTTACACAGGTTTGTTCGAGTTAAAGTGGAGTGAGCACATTCTCTTCCTTTGAAACGAGGGAACACTAGTACTCTCCTTTTGTCACAAACAAGTGTTTTTCTTTAAAAAAAGTCGCACAATAGAGGCCATTGTTGGGAGACCGTCTCGTCCGAGTCCCACACTCCACATCCAAGACTCATGTTAGTGCGTCTTGGCGTGATAACGACACATGCAGCAGCCGTATAGATCTGATTACGGGGGCAAACCACGACGAGGACGGTCACATCATGGCGTGCGAGCAAACAATGCCATGCATGGCCCGTAGGGCTGTCAATGGGCCGGGCCCGGGCCGGGCTTAGGTCGGCCCGGCCCGGGCCCGACTCGTAAATTTAAAAGCCCGACCCGGCCCGAACATAAGTTGGGCTCGGACAGGGCCTAGCCCGATTATTTTCATAAAATATAAAGCCCGGTCTTGGCCCGGCCCGGCCCGACTAACAAAATAAAAATATTACAATTATAATAATTACAGATGATATATATTTGATTAACATTACCAATCTAAATATTCTACTTTCTTGAGGGTTTTCTTGCAAACTAATATAAAGAGAATTGGATGGGCTCCACGTGTCGAGGGTTTTAAATCAGGAGAGGACTTCTTCCTCCCCATTGGACAAGGTAATAACAGACATAAACTTAGGACATTTACACTTTTGGCATCTTTCTTTTTTACTTAAGAGGATAATCTCCACTTTAATAAAAATCAACTTTGTCAAAACTAGAACCTAAATTTAGGAGTCATTGTGCAGGCTGAATACTTTTTTAAGAAACCATATAAGCCAGGCTTTACAAGTGGAAAATGACTGCATTTACTTTTTTTCATCTATTTTAGTCTATTCAAAAATTACATCACATAAAAATTCATAGCACTTTCTCAAATTTTATCCATCAATGATTCAATGCTCTAATTTTTCATGCATCATCCTTTCTCTGTTTCAATTTACCACATACCCATTGATGGCCACCTACAAACTTGCACGAATCAACTCGAAAACCCAGCAATACAAAGCCAGTTGGCTGAATAAACAAGAAAAAAATTCATACACTTTTTTTAAAATTCAAAAATCAAGCTTTTACCACAACAAGCTCTGCTTCCCCTCGGATTCTTGTGTTGCAGGATGTGCTCATAGTTACAGTACAAGCATTTGTCGCATCATAAGAGATTAAGAGATACAGAACACCCCTGAACACAAGGAATTAGTGCCAAATGACGGATTGATCATGGGATATCCAACCCTCAAAAATGAGCATTCCCTGCCATATCTTGGATCTAAATTAAACCAGGGCTTGAAAACCAGAGATGGGAGAGAGCCTACCCGACGTTTCCTTAAAGTAATGCTGACAGATTAATTCCCAGTAGCTGTTTTTCGTTGCACAATGATGTCATCAGGAGAGTAATAGTCAGCTATAAGCCCATACATGTATGATGGATTATGCCCTCCCCTGTAATCCAAAGAAGGAATAAGTGTTACAATAATATCATTATTAAAAAAAATTCACACAAGTGACGCTACTACATGGTAATTTACATAACCACATTTGGGGTACGAAAAAAAATAAAAATTCACAGAAACATGTAGAAATTTTCTCTATTTTCATTGGGTCCTCATTTAGCCTTTCCGGTCCAAGAGATTCTTTAAGTTGCACAAAAGTGGTCCCATAAAACACCTAAAGTATTTGGTCTTCTCGCATGGAAAACAGAACCATATATCTGACTATCTGCTAGTGAAGAGACAGCTGGTTCTATCTATGAACATTATTTATGGCAGTGTCACCAAATTAGTTTCATAAATTCCCAGGAAACTTCAAATTTCTAGGTAATATTTGACAGCTATCGGTGAATGTAAAGACTAACCATGGTCCAACTGTAGAATGGAATTGCATCATTAATGAATATCATAAAAAGAGTAAAGAAACCCAAAAATGGCATGTGCTCAATGGGCAGATTTTGATTTTCAAACATTATTTAGGCATTATTACTTTTATGCACAAACAAAAACTGATTTTAAGTAGCTCCATATGAGAATAATCACATGAACCAACATTCAACATATTTTAAGTATCAATGTTTCCAAGATTACTTCTAAAGAAGAAAAATGTATTAAACATGTTATATCATCTGCAGGTATATTATCTTTATACTTGCAACAGATGCTGCTTCACATATGCACATAACAAATATATATAGAAAGCAAGAAATATTTAGTGTCATGTCTAGTTATGCAAAAGTCAATTGAATAATCTGATCTAGTTCCTATGTTAAGCACACTTGCAGCAAAAGGTTTACAGACATAGGACTTATGGCCCTCTACTCAAACGGTTTGAGTCAAACCCCCCTTATTCCTTTTTTCCTTTCTTCGACAGTTGGAGAAACGTTTGCAGACATGGCAAGAGTTTTGGAGGCAGCAACCTATGCTCATCCATTCCTCCCTCTCCCAAAGCACAAACATGCATCCCAACAAGCTCAAGGTGAGACATCATGATTTATATACGAAAGATCAGACTTCAAAAAAAATCCACTTCAAAGACCATATATAACAAGGCAATTTAATATAACATGAGCAGTAAGCTGAATCCATGACATATATAGGCAGGTGGCTGATTTGTAGAATTGTAGGCAGAGCTCAGCAAGCCAAGGGTCCACCTCAGAGACCACTTACCCCCTTAGTCTTCAAAATATGTCCACATTTAGATCATTGATCGTTCCATCTCCTCCAACCAGTCCTAAAATAAAAAACAAAGTGATTATCACAACCGAATGTATATTATACAAATTAAAACAAAAGGACATAACATTCATAGCACATACCTTCTGAAGCATTCCTAATCCAATCTTGTGAGCAAATTAAAGCCTCTACTGTGTCTGGAGCTAAAGAACTACAAAAATTAGTAAGAACTCGCCCTCCAGTGCTAAAAGCAGACTCAGATGCAATTGTGGAAGCAGGAATTGCTAAGATATCATGTGCCATACAAGCAAGAGTTGGATATAA
This sequence comes from Amorphophallus konjac, assembly GCA_022559845.1. NCBI lineage: Eukaryota > Viridiplantae > Streptophyta > Magnoliopsida > Alismatales > Araceae > Amorphophallus > Amorphophallus konjac. Next base: position 177,304 of record JAHNEJ010002658.1, read on the forward strand.
TGATTTATTGCTTGACCACCAATCCAAGATATCAAAGTTGGCACTGCGACATATATCTCCTTCCAAGTATTTGTCAATTTCTGACGTTGGTTTCTACTTATTTTGTTGAGAAATGAACTGATCCCAGCCCCTTAATAGATCAACATCATGATTTGCACCATTAAAATTTGTAGGGACATTATCACTTGTTGAGGGTCCAAAGTCCAACTGTGTTTTAGCAAGATAATCCTCAAAAGAACGACGAAATGCAGTTTCAATAATAGCAACATGAAAGTCTATTGCATCACCATACTTTTTCAGAAAATAATATCTAAAATACATCAACTTATAACGTGGATCCAAAATAACAGGAATGGCTAAAACTAAATTGCAATCTTTCCAATATTTGTTGAACTTCACTTGCATTCGAAGAGCCATTGAACTAATGAAATCATGTAGACTATTAGCCTCTTCATCTAGTAAGATTTTGATCTTCCACATTTCATGAAAATACAAATTAGAGGTGGGATATTTCGTGCCTGAGACAATGTTAGTTGCACTATAGAAATGTTTCAAAAACTTGCATACCACTTCAACTTTATCCCATTCCTCGGGTGTGGATGCACAAGTGAAACTAGGATCCAACATCATCAATGAATAAAATGCCTTTCTAAATTCCAGAGCAGATTCCAACATCAAGTATGTACTATTCCAACGCGTGGGAACATCTAAACTCACCCATTTCTTACTTTCCAAACCAGCTTGTTGAATGCACTCTTCAAATTTTTGTCTACGAGAAGGTGATCCTCTTACCTTGTTTACACTCATTCGAACACTTTCAATGATAACACCAGTTGTGCTCAGCCCATCACGAACAATTAAATTAAGGACATGAGATGCACAACGTAAATGGAATAACTTTCCATCACAAAATATTTTACTACTCTCTGGCAAGCTCGAAATAAGCAAGGGAATGCAAGCATCATTAACAGAAGTATTGTCCAAAGTGATACTCATGACTTTCGAATCAAGATCAAATTCTCTAAGTGATTTCCAAATAACATTTGTAATAATCGGTGCAATATGAGGATATTCAACCATGCAAAACTTTATTATTCGTTTATGCAACTTCCAATTGGTATCCACAAAGTGAGCAGTTATGGACAAGTAACCCAATTCTTGATTGGAAGTCCACATATCCGCGGTTAAACAAACAGAACCAGCTTGTGCTTGAAAAAAATCTTTAAGAATTTTCTTCTCCTTCTTATAGATTTCCATACAATCACTCTTAACAGAATTTCTTGATAGCATTTTGAATTTCAGATTTAGACTTCTAACAAACCGTTTAAAACCATCATAGCTAACAACTGAAAATGGAAGTTCGTGTAGGATAATAAATCGACATAACTCCTTCCGAAAAATTTCAGGATCAAATTTCCAATTAGATAATATTTCATTCTCTCCACTAGCTTAATTAACAGCCAACAATTGTGGTTTCACATTTGTTGTACGATAAGGCAAACAAAATTAGCATGCCTAGTTAAATGACTTGTGCCAGCCTTACTAGAACCAGTTAGCACAGCCTTGCATGCATTGCAACGGGCTTTCTCCACATTTCCAACCACAAATTTAGTAAAATACTTCCAAACCTCAGATTGTAGACCTCTAGCACGTTTTCGTGAAACAGAAACATTGGTATCTGGTATAGCATTAGAAACCTCAGCCTCATTCACATTAGTTTGATCGCTGACTGATGGGGTGGTGGATTGATTCTCACTTGTCATGATTAAAAACCTAAATCAATATTCAAAGTAATGTAAATAGAAGAACTAAGATTACATATAAAAAGAAAGATGCCAATGGAATTAAGTTGGTCTTACAATTATTGAGGGAATTTTTCTGGTTGGGATGGAAGATGCACTATTAGCATCCAAGCCACGCCTTGCTCACCTACTTGCCCAACCACGCTGTGGCCATTGCCCTGCTCACTATCTGTACCCAACCAAACATCCTATAGAGAAAGCCAAAATAAATAACTTAGCCTGATAACTTTGAAAAGGCTACAATGATGGAATATAATCACTGGAACACATTCAAAGAGAGGTTCAGGTTCATGAACATCAAAGTTGACAGCATATAATCAAATACTTATAATCACTAACTATAACAAGAATACAAGATCAATATTAATAGAACACAGACACAGTCAAATGTATATCTCATAAATGAAGCAAATAAAATAAACTGAAGAAAAAAATTAAATATAAACCTTGCTTTGATCCAACACCACCAGACTTAGACGAACTGAGCAAATACCCCCTCCCAGGCCCTCCCCTCCCCTCCCCTGTACCTAAAATAAAAGGAGTCGTCATCCCTCGCAGATGGAAGAAGAATAAGAGGAAGAAGTAGATCTACATAGAGAATAATGGAAGACAGAGCTATAAAGGTGGTTTACCTCCTTACAGACTCAGGCGGACTTGAAGGCTGAAGCCCTTCCCGGGGGGGATGATGACTCCTTTGTCCCCGTCACCCAGAGCTCCAAGCCTCCAACGACGCCAAGAAGGGTGAAGACTTGCACTCGATGAAGAAGAGCAGAAGCACCTCGGAGAAGAGGGGATGAGTGACGGCTCCCTCGTCCCTGTCTCGGTGGCAGGTAGTTGACGAACTGGCCATTTCCCAACGGCACCGAGGAGGGTGACGATTGAAGAGGACGAAGAAGAGGAGAAGGAGCTTGGAGAAGGGGGATGACGGAAGAAGTCGTCCCCGTCTCGTTGGCAGGTCATCGATGAACCGCCATCTCCCAGAGCTCCAACAACGTTGAAGAGACTGAAGATTGAAGAGGACTCTACTCGGAGAAGAAGAGGGGATCCAGCAGCATCGGTGGCAGGTGGGGCGGTGGCGCTATGGCGATCTGGCGGACAAGATCCTACAGCTGCTTGGGCTCCAGGGGGGAAGCGAACAGCCAACCATGCGGATGCGCCGGTCCATCGTCCATGCCATCGATTTCTTCGCCTTTGCCTTGCGCGGGTGGAGGAAGCAGATACACCATTAAAGCCCTAGTCTACAGGCAGAGCCGCAGACCCGCAGAGGAGAGGAGATAGAAGCCGTAGAGCCGTAGAGGCCAGAGGGGAGGGAGGCGAAAATGGCAAATGACCAATCGATTTTGGCGATTGCCCTAACGCTGGAGAGTGGAGTGATGACTCACTGACGGGGGGAGCTCCGCGGACCGCAGCTGGCCAACAGGCCCAACACGACACCAACCGACAGATCACGATTCACGACACCAGTACACCACCCACCAACATGGCGTCGGCAACACAGCAGTACAGGCTGTACAGCACCAACACGGCGTTGCCAACAACACTCAAGAGTCAAGACTTAATGACTCGACGTCAAACATCAATGTCGTCTCCAAGTCTCCAATAGTCTAATCTCCAGATCTGTAGACTACAGCTACAGGTCAGTAGGTCACGAGATCTTTTACGATATATATTTTAATAATTTATTTACTAACATATTCGGGCCGGGCTAATATAACGGGCTCATCTTAAAGCCCATGTTCGCCCGCTTTATAATCGGGCCCGGCCTTTTAAGCCCGATTAAAAATCCACGGGCTGAAAAAGAGTTGGCAGTCCGACCTAATATCGGGTCAAGCCCACGGGCCGATCGGACTAACCCGGCCCATTGACAGCCCTAATGACCCGTCACCGGTCAAATAACACCGCCAGCACCACGTGCTGCCTGGGAGATGAAAAATGTGGGATTTTATGTAGAGTCGGATTAATTAGATGATTGATTAACAAGCTCGATAGCTAGGCTATTATTCTTTTAACACTACATGTACCGAGTTCACGTTGAGTTGAACTTGCACTTCAAATCAAGCCCCAAATGGAAGCTCTCGGCTTGTATTTTGATCGAAGGATGTCTCAAGATTAGCTCATTTTTTTGTCTTGAGATTTACTTCTATTTTAATTTGATTGGTGGAATAAAATAATCTTGGTTAACCAAAATCTGCTTTCCAACCTTTTTTTTTTCAAAGGAGGAGAAAGATCATGGGAGGGGTTCGATTCTCGAGTATGCAGCAGAGAGAAGGCTCCACGATGTCGTGCAGGATGTTTATTTTTTTAAAAAATACTTCACAATTGCTTTTATTTTGAGAGAATTTTACAATGTACGAGATTTTGTCTTAAAATATAGAAAGATCGTACCAAGCGTATCCAAGTGGAATTACATCTCTAAATTTTTATTTTAAGAAAAAAAAGTAAAAAATATTACTCCCGGACACCACATTAGTGTGTTCATATCAAAAAATATGAACCACACTAATTTAAGCTTTTATCAGTGACAATAATGATAATCGCATTCGAGTTCGGCAACATTAAGGAACCTTTTGACGGGCATTCGGTGTTGAAATTGTCAACACCTAAAATAGACCTCCACTGCGACGGAGTAGAATTTTATTTTGTCAACTCACGACTTCGTTCCTCGTTTTATTTAGTAATGGGGAATTTAAATTCATAGAAATCTCAGACGAAGACACGAGACCTCATACTAAATCGTTGGTCATTGAATTTAGAATAACACGAGTTCCAAATCAATTGTGAGTAACTATCTCAGGATAGAGTTTCACAAAAAGAAAAGAAGCGATCAGGAGTTTGAGATTGTTATCTCAGGAAAAATCCTACAAGATTTAAGTCAGTAAGAATAAGAGTGAAGTGCGAAAGGAGGCAAGAGAGATGTAGGACACGAGACTACTCTTCATCAGTTGAGGAGGTTAGGATTGACTTACTGTTTTAGAGAGAATCCCTAAATTTATATGGACGGAAGCTCCCTCTTGTGAGTAGGGAAAATTGTGAGAGTCTAAGGGACGTTACGTCCATGATACATAGGAACTCTTACTGTTCAGAGACTCTTGCTCTCCCCTTATCCTCTTGGACTTTTCATTCTCAGACGGTAGCATAAGATTCACTTATGGTTATTAGGGATAAGTACTCGGTCGCGAGGAATTTGTTGAGATATGGCCGAACAAAGCCCAGATATCTCAGAGGGTATGGAGTTCAAATGGTTTGAACTCGTCAAAGGCTATCCCCAACTAACGGAGATAAAATCTCCGTGATTCCAAAAGAGGCGGTTTCTATGGGGCGGAGGTGACTAGCGGTATGCCTCTATAAATAGAATGTTCATTTGAGAAGAATGACACACGAGAATACGAGCTTGCCATCAGAGCCCCAAAAATATTCCTCCCTTATCTTTTTTTTCTCTTCACTGGTATCAGAGCATCTTGATCCACCTGTGTGCCCATTCGCCGACGATCGACACTGCCGCGTTGTCCCCCCACCTCGCGGTCTTACCTCCGCCAAGCGCCGACATCTCTCTACGCCCAGGAACACCATCGGCCGCGGATCTTGCCGCTGCTGTGCCCCACGATCACCGTCCCCGCTGCCGCCAACGCTGCCACTGCGAGTCGCTGCTGCGCCCAAACATCGCAAGCCTCCCTGCCGTTTTTCTACTGTAGCGGCCGCTGCGGCTCCCTCCACCTCATGCGTGCTTCCGCCAACGCTGCTCGTCGCTGCCGTTCGCCGTCGAGACACGTCCACAGCAGCAACACCCATGTCGCCTACTGCTCAATCATGTCCCATCGCTGCGAGCTTGCCCTTGCCCTTGCCGCTGCCGCTGTGCACCTTCGCGAGTCTCCCACTGTCGATTGCCCCTGCCGCTGCCGCAGCTGCACCTTCCATCCGCAGGTAGGTGGCCGACCCTCTGGGCATTTGGGAAAGTGGTGGGTGAGATATTATGTGCATATAAAATCATAGGTTATGCATGTGCACCCTTATCGAGAGTTAATAAATAAAAAAAGGGTTGTGAGGGTTTATTCAACGTGCATTCGTTGAATGGTTGACTAATATGTACTTTATATGTAAAGTAAGTCAAAGATTCACATAAAAGAAATTGTACTGAGTTTTTTTTGTTTCCTGTGTATAATAGAAAGTTTTCCTTTGCTTGCACCGTAAGTAGTCTAGTAGTAGTATTACTGACATGAACTTGACATCAAAATAGCATACGAACCGCATGTGATAATAGCATCACCTGATTAAAATATATATTTCATTTATATCATATCTGAAAATTGATCTGCTGTTTTATGTGCCAGTAACGTTTCTATCTTGATTAAAGTTTTTGTTCGTGCTCATCAACATCATTTATAAACGGTTCTGTTATATCCTTGTTCAATTAAAAAATATATATATTATTTTGTTGCACCCCATGTGATATTTTAAACTTAAAAGTCATCATATTAATATTGTCATGTTAGTTTGATTAGATAAATTCATGTTGAATGCCGTAGGTCATTTCATATAAATAGTTGATTATTTAAACATTCTTCAACTTTGTTTAAATTTAACAAGATACAACTTTATCTGATGTATGCACATTAAAAAAAATTATAACAATTGACATGAAATTTACTTCCAAAGATTTTAAGTTACTATCTCACTGAAACATAGTTCAATTTCAATATCTAGCTCTAAAATCCTAATGGCTAGCAAACTCATCGCTTCCGAACTGGCTAAGTTGGACAAGTTGAATGGTACTAATTATGATATGTGGCATAAGAAGATTAAGTTTGGCCTGATCCATGACAATATAGAATATGTCATTGATAGCATTGTCTCAGAACTTAGTGAGAATCCCTCAGAAGGGGATAGAAAAAAAAGGGAGCAATGGCTATCTGATGATAGAAAAGCTAAAAGCTTAATGTTAATGTTCATGGAGGACAATCTCATCAAGTTTTTTGAGACTTATGAGACTGCCCAAAAATTATGGAATGCTATCAAAGAGAAGTATGACACCACTACAGAGGTGAATGCTCAACTCCTGTTATACGAATATAACTCTTGTCGCATGCAAGATGGAGATAGCGTGATTAAACATGTGAATAAAATGATAGTCATGGCCAAAGACCTAGCTAGTAGCGGATCTGAAATTCCTGAAAGGATGTAAGTTGCTACTATTTTAAATAGTTTGCCACCTTCTCTAGATATGGCTGCCATAACTCTTCGATTAAGTAGTACCGTTCTCCATGTCACTGATTTGTCAGCTAGGTTAGCGATAGAGCATGATATTCTAGCTAGAAGGAAAGAATTAGAGTTGAATTTGCAGGAAGCAAACGCCATCCACCAGAAGCCCAAAAATGAAGTCCAAAAATTTCAGAATCGAACTGTTGGACCGAATAGGGCACAGTTCAAGAACAAGGCACAACACAAAGACAAAAGGTTTCCTCCATGTTCTTGTCACACTTGTGGCAATTTTGGTCATTTCAAGGCTAATTGCACACAAGGGAAGCATGGAAATAAGGGTAAAAACCCACAACAAGGAGGAACAAGGAAAAATGAATTCATCGGCGTGACCGAGTGTAATACTGTGTTGGCAGACACCAATGAATGGTGGGTTGATTCTGGAGCAACTCGTCGTATTGCAAAAACAAAGAAAGGGCTCGTGTCGCTGAACAAGCTGAAACCCGGAGGAAAAAGGATCTACATGGGCAATAACACCTACCTGGACGTGGAAGGTGTTGGCACTTATCGGCTGGATGTTGGGGACAACATTATGGTCCTCAAAGATGTGTTTTATGCGCCAGGCATTAGGCGCAATTCGATATCTATTCCTGCATTAATGAAAAATGGTCTTGAAGTTCACTTTTATAATAAGCGTGTGTCTGATAAGAAAGTCCTTGCAATGGGATAATTTGTACTTGAACATGATCTTTTATGTATTCCTGTCATGGACAATGAAATGAATAACAGTGAGATTGTTTCGGATTATTCCTTGTCTTACATATCTGAATGTGATCTATGACGTTTTAGATTATGTCATCCTAGTAAATCTAAAATGGAACAAATGATAAAACTGAACATACTACCCATTTCAAAGATAGAAATGTCACCTTGTGAACATTATTTAGTCGGAAGAATGACTAAGAAATCTTTTGTAGTAGGACATAGATAAAATATATTATTAGAGTTGGTCCACTCGGATATTTGTGACTCTCTAAGTGTGAAAACATATGATAACAAGGAATATTTTATAACGTTCATAGATGATTTTTCTAGATTTGCCTTTGTATATCTTATTTCTGCTAAATCAGAATCACTTAGTTGCTTTAAGAAATATAGAGCAGAAGTAGAAAGGCAACTGGGTAGAAATATTAAGGTGTTAAGAACTGATAGAGGTGGAGAATACAATTCAAAGAAATTTGAGTTATATTGTCAAGAGCATGGAATTAAGAGGCATGTTACTATGCCTTATACGGCACAACAGAATGGGTGGCAGAAAGAAAGAATAGAACATTGATGAATGTTGTTAGATGTATGCTATCACATTCATGTCTCCCTAAGAGATTTTGGGGAGAGACATTACTCACGGTAAATTATACTCTGAATAGAATGCCCACCAAGTCTATAGAATGTACACCTTATGAATTATGGAATGGGAGGAAATCTGTTTTGAGTCATCTCAAGAAGTGTGGATCAATTACCCACGTTCTCATTCTTAGCCAACTTAGAGATAAATTAGATTTTAAGACATTAAAATGCATATTCATAGGTTATTGTGAAAAATCATTTGGATATAAATTTTTTCATAAAGAAAAAGGGATCATTGAGTATAGGGATGTAACATTTCTAGAAAATCTAGAGGAAGAGGAATCTCATGAACATGAGAAGGAATCTCTACATGTAATAGATGATGACTATTACGATGATATCCCTAGAAATGATCTAAAAATTGAGGAAGAACCTTAGAATATGGAAAATGAACTAGTACCTATGAATGAAATACCAAATGTACAACCTGCAATTGGTAACAAGAGACTTAGAACTCCACCACATGGATGGATGATTATCACTTGTACTCATGTGAGCCTTCATGTCTAACAGTATATATAAATGAGAAAAATCACATAGATCCCATGAGTTATACTGATGTAATCAGATCTCAAGAATATGATTTATGGCAAGAGGCCATGAAAGATGAAATCGATTCCATTAAAAGGAACAATGTGTGGGAACTATGTGAATTACCTAAAAATAGGAAGGCTATAGGATGCAAGTGAGTGTTTAAGAAAAAACTTCGTATTGATGGATCTATTGATAAATATAAGGTCCGGATAGTTACAAAAAGATATAATCAGAAGGCAGGTATAGACTTTCAAGAAACTTATTCTCATGTAGCTAAGTTTGCATCTATAAGGATAATCTGAGCGATTATTGTATATTTTGATTTAGAACTTTTCCAAATGGATGTCAAGACTGCATTCCTCAACGGAGAGTTGGAGAAAGATATATATATGTTATAACTTGAGGGATTTCAGGTAGATGGACAGGAGAATAAAGTTTGAAAACTAAGGAAATCATTGTATGGTTTAAAACAGTCTTCTAGACAATGGTATCTCAAATTTCATGATGTGATTATTCAACTCGGGATTGTTCTAAATCAGTTGGACAACTGTGTATATGTCATGAAGAGTGAGAGCAAGTACATAATATTGTCTTTGTATGTGGATGATATTTTGCTCGCTGGAAATGACATGAAAATGTTGAATAAAATCAAAGTTGAGCTCAGTGAAAAATTTGAGATGAAGGACATGGGTGAGGCATCATATGTCATTGGTGTACAAATCCTGACAGATAGAAAATCATCATCATCATCATCATCATCATCATCAGAGTCTTATCTCAATAGAAAATCTAGAATGTTGAGTATAAATGAGGAAAAATATTTACACTTAGTACTCAGAAGATTTGGGATGTAAAATTGTAATCCAGCACCTACACAGTTAGTCCATGGCAAACGGTTGTGCAAAGAAAAATGTCCTGGAGAAGGACAAAGTGCGCTTGATGCACCATATGCACAAGCAATAGGAAGCTTGATGTATGCTATGTACCATGCTTGACATAGCATATGCAGTAAGCTTAGTCAGTAGATATCAAAGTAATCCTGGTCCAGCACATTGGAAAGCTGTTAAAAGGATTATGAAATATTTAAAAGGAACTTTGCACCACAAGTTAGTTTATCAAGCTGATACGCTTGAGGTACTTGGTTACTCCGATGCTTATTTCGGAGGTGATAAAGATGATGGAAAGTCCACTTCGAGACACTTGTTCATCTATGGTGGTGATGCTGTTTCTTGGGATAGTAAGAAACAAGGATGTGTTGTAAGATACACACAAGAAGTTGAGTATATTACTGTTAGTATGGCTACTACGTACTCATGCAGTCTGGATAAGACGGTTCCTAAAAGATATAGATCTCAATTTGGTAGATGAACCAATTGAGATGTACTGTGATAATCAGGCAGCAATAAGTCTGATCAACAGTGGAGCGAATAGCTCTAGAGGAAAATATATAGAAATACAATATCATTACATCCGTGATATCGTACAAAAAGGGGAAATAAGAGTAACTTATATTCCCACGAGTGATATGATTGTCGATCCTTTGACAAAAAGTATTCCGACAGAGAACTTCATCAAACATGTTGGTTTGATGGGACTTAGAAACATATAAGTCAAAGGAAAACGTTCATGAAGAATGAAAGTGATGATACATCTCACGGATAGTGGGAGTGTATCAGAATAATTAAAGAGAATGTTATGTATCTCACGAATAGTGAGAGTACATAAGGATAATCTCACGGATAGTTGAAATTGTTTTATATTTCATTTGATCTTTGTTGGCCAAGTGGGAGATGTTGGGATATGGCCGAACAAAGCTCAGATATCTCAGAGGGTATGGAGTTCAAATGATTTGAACTCGTCAAAGTATATCCCCAACTAACGGAGAGAATATCTCCGTGATTCCAAAAGAGGCGATTTCTATGGGGCGGAGGTGGCTAGCGGCGAGTCTCTATAAATAAAATGTTCATTTGAGAAGAATGACACACGAGAATACGAGTTTGCCATCGGAGCCCCAAAAACATTCCTCCCCCACCTTTTTTTTTCTCTTTAGAATTCACTCTGACTCGTTAAGGAGTCCCAACGATGGCTCGTTAAAAGGTATTCCTCGTACATACAGTGAGTTCTGGTCTTGAGTCCATGAGGGAGCATTTTATCCATCTTTAGCTTGCTCGGTGTAATCTGCGCCTAGGCTCTTCCCGAGCGTTGGGGAGATCTTCACTCGGACGACTGAGCTAAGACTCAGTGGACCTTGTTAGACTCTTTACCTTAGGTCTTATAGCAAGCAGACCCTGATGAGACTGTCACTTAATGAGTCTCGCAGGTCTTCATGGACCTTTAGACTGTGAAATATTAGGCCGCAAATCTTTCCCTCTCTGTCGGGCATTAAAATTATAGGATATATAGATTTTGACTCGAATCTGCGAATGCAACCTAAATGTGTTAAAAAAAATTTCTCAATTTTTTTAGTGATATCAGAGAATTGAGATGTTGTGACCCGTGAGGTACGCGTAATTGTTTACACCTAATTATTAGGGCTCATAAATATCCGACGGGATATATATATATATATATATATATATATATATATATAGTTCATTTTAGACGAGATTTTTAAAAAAAATACTTCTACAAATCGTCATTTTTCAATGTGGCTAGTCACATGCAATTTATTAATTTGAGAGTACTTCGATCATACTTGGTTGACAAGATAGTTAGAGTAGACGTACGTGATCATTAGTTGGAAGATCCACGTTATGTGTGTGGCGGAAGAAAGTTGAGATGTATTTTCATAGCAACAAAATAGACTTATATTTTATTCCTAATCGATATATTTTACTTTTATATTTTTTAAACATATTATATATGTTCTAAATAGATATATTTTGTTCTTGAAAAATGATTTGGACATTTCACACAAGTCTGTTAGTAATCCTGTCCATCTACTCTAATCTTATTGTGCAGATATAAATTAATAATAGGTAAATTGAACCCGCCGCGTATCTCAGTAGTTCACATATCTCTCCCAGCCCCCGGACAGGGAGGTCGCGAGTTCGATCTTACTCTATATCGAGCGGAGCCGGATGCCCTATACTCTTAAATGTTCTTGGAGTCCACCGTCAAAAAAATTGTGCACATTATGTGCGCCTCTCACAGCCGCTAGCTATGTTTTCATATTCCCCCGTCCTTAATCTCTCCCTCCTCAAAATTCCCCAGAGGTCACTTTGATAACGGGTTGGGTTAAGGGCGAGTAACCTACTCGGGGTGGCCCACCCGCCTTTAACTCAACCCGTTACCAAAGTGACCCTAACTCGGGTGGAGTAACTCATTCCACCTATTTAAGTGGAACGAGTTAATCCACTTTAACCTTATCCGACCCGGGTTAAGGAAAAAAGTATCAAACAGAGAATAAATCACCCGACCCCGGTTAATCCATCCTAACTCACCTTAACCCATTACCAAAGTGATCCCAGGTGCCCAACAACAATCTGGCTATTAAAAAAAATAGTAGGCAAACTTAAAAGGATGAGTAAGCAAAATCAAATATTACTTGTAAAAAAATATTTTTCTCAAAAATTTGTTGCTAGCTAAGCTTCTCAAATTCTTGCAATATCACATAATATTATGTTATTACATAGTACTTGCGTGGCATTATATGATATTACAGTGCGATTTATATATAACATACTAAATATTTATAAATTTAACATAACATGGCGCAATATCAACTACCATATAATTTGCTGTAACACAAATTTAATGTCTAATGTAATATATCATATATATATATATATAATATATATATATATAGCGTCTAGTAATTAAACTTGCAAGGTGATCTATCCCATCTGATTGCAAGTGTCAGAAGGTCGAAACGCAGATTAGTTAATTAGATTTCACGGCAGTTTATATGAGAAATATTCAAACTAGACTAATGCCACACCTTAATGTTGAATACATGCATGAGAACTTATATGCATTTCTTTTCATGGGGTTTACTTTAGCTCCCATTAAAAAGTGATAATTAAGGTAGCCCGAAAAGACATAATGAACCGAGATCGACACCGATTAAGTCCAGTTGCCAAGTTGAGACCAAACTCGAGGTTGTATGTGCTTTTCCACGTCAAATATATATATATATATATATATATATATCTTATCATCATATCATAACTCTATAAACCGTTTGGAAAGATTATGAGAGGGTGACTAAAAGGATTAGATATTTTTTTATGTATAATTGATGAGGAGTATGGAAGTAGATGTGATGGGAAGAACAGCATTAACTATCACCCCTTCTCGTATTAACAAGTCAATGTTTTACATATATATGTAGATGAGAGATGAAGTTTCTGTTTTTTTTTTAAAAATAGCGATACTCCCTCTAGCTATTTATTTTAAAATTTTCAAAGCCTATTTCACTGTTGAAATGAAGGCTTTTGTGGTCGGCCATAATATTTATCGAACACTGAAAATATGAGGTCCAAGTTAAATTGTGCTTTTGAATGTCACAAACAAAGACCCTATCATGTTCGAGGGCTTATACAATTATATGGAGTGACGTTGGTGGCAAAATCCAATTCCATTGGAATAACCGAAAACAGTCGATAAAGAAATTCGATCCAACATTAAGGATTTTATGGGACGGAAGAATTTATATCTTCAGTCCCGTTTAGGTAACGGGTTAACTCCGGGTTAGTCCATTTCTAACCGGGAGTTAATCCGGTGAGCACTTTCGGAAGGGGAGTTAACTAACCCGAATAAGAGAGGGGTAACCCGGAGTTAACTTCGGGTTAGTAAATCCAACTGAGGAGATGGGATAAATCAACCCACTTGTCTCTCCCTCTTTTGACCCTGTATGGCCCACCCCACCCCCCATCTCCTTCTTCACTCCCCAGCACTCGCCCCTGCCCCGCTCGACAGTGCCACACCCTGCTTGCCAGAGAGCAGAGAGACAGTGATGCCCCCGATGTGTCATCGAGCTGCATCATGACCCATCCTGAGTAGAGAGATGAAGATTGTAACGACCCAAGATCCTGATACCAGGAAAGATCCGATACCATTCGAATCCTGACCCGCCGCCCACGAGTCGGAGGACTCGGAAGGGCTAAAAGGAGTGTGGAGGCACAAAGAAATAGGAAATAAAGCAGGACAATTCAACAATTAACAGAAATAAATAAACAACTACTACAACAACAGAGTCCAGTCCAACAGAAAATACAGTCTAAAACAGTAAAACGTACCACATGTCGAGTGAACACTCGGCCCGGCGAGCTGGCAATTGAGAACCTCCGAACAGCACCATCGAACCTCGAGGAAGAACCGCCACACCTGAAAAGCAGGGATGAGTCTCCAAAATAGAGGCTCAGTAGGGATCCCGCGGAACCCCAACTGGAAACAACGGCGGTAGCGGAAAGGAAAGCTATAACGACAGCAGGAACAGCAAACTGGTGGCCGGTCAAAACTCGGCACTACAGCTACTCCTACTGTACCAGAAGACACACCCCGATCTCACGGTCGGGGGCTACCGAACCACACTAGTACCACCTACCGAAGTAAAAAAACCCACGGCAACCCCACCGTAGAGGCCTGTCTCTCATGACACGGCCAACCCGGACACGCTGTCCAAGGTGCAATCCCGACCACCCGGTCGCGGACACCGCACCAACAAAACGCAACCTCGGTAAAGCTACTAGCACCAGTCTCATGACACGAGAACCGACACACGCGTCACGGTCAAACAACCGGAACTCAACGGTCAACACGACCAAAAACCAGAAAGTCGAAGTCACAGAGACTGACAGTCTGTCACTCCCGACTCGACAGGAGTACCTTCCACTAGAAGCAAGGCCGGATGCGTCCACTGACGTCTTAGTCCGCGCCTCAGGTGTCTCCCTCCGACCCAACAAGAACTGAGACACCGTACAAGTAACCACAAAGCAAGTGACTAGCTGGGGTCATGCTCGTCAGCGTGGATCCAACCGCCTCCAACCACGTGTGCACCCACAGACCACGCGTCCCAGGTCTGACCTCTAACTGGTTTTCCCCTCAGCCGTACTCTAGCTGCAAACGTGGGGCCCGACGAAAATCAATCTGAAAATCGTCCTCAGGGTAGCCTCTCCACCACTCCCTGGTGGGACCGCTAAACGCGTAAGCAGACTACGACTAGTGGAGGGTCACTAAAGGAGTAGACTCTCAAGTCAACGGAAAACAACGTCCGAACCGATGAAGTACGGGGACTGTCCCATGTACCAGCACCGTCGCACGGTGACCACGGTCGGAGAAGAAACAGGACTCACAGTCCACGGGTCGCACACTCGGCCACGCAGAAACCAAGAAGCACGGTTCCCAAGATAGCTCATAGGCTGCCAAACTGAATCTCACTCTCAGGAAAAAGTGGGAACCCTCCAGCCCCAGGCTGGGCAACTGGACTCACAATCCTAGGCCTTACTCATGGCCCACTCGGAAACCTCTTCCCGAAGAAACTCACGACGTGCGGGGAACCCTCGCCGCACTCACACTGACGCACGGCGACTCGATCAAGCGTAACACAAAAGCCCGGAACACGAGGAGTCACCCGGACTCTCAAATCTATGGGCACGCTAAATGAGGTAGCACGCTCCTCCCGACACCCTCAAAACACGGACATGAAACCCTCGGGGTGTCTGGGACATTCACGAGATCACAAGTCGACCACTGGGTCACAACCGAGTCAACCAGGGATCCACACAACGTGAATCAATCGTGGCAAGCACGAAGAACCACTTCGGCATAACACAGTGCCTAGTGGTCTATCTTTGGGCCGTCACAGCTGTAATGGTCCAAAGCTAGGATGTAATATTTCGGACCTTTCGGATCCTTCTTCGTGGGTCCCGGATCTGGTTTCTCGGAGTGTCCAGCTCCGTTGTGTCTAAAATTTCATTTCGGACATATTTCATGTTCGGATAGGCGCGATCTGGGATTGTATCGGAGGCCCGGAGTGCGTCTGCGGCTTTTTCGCGCGTACTTTCCAATTTTCGGTGTGTGTTTCGCCAATTCCTTCGGAACCTCGTTGCGGATGAACCGGGTCATTCACCTAGGCGAGAGTGGTACCATTACGATCGGTGCGTTGCGAGGATCGCGGAAATGTAATTTTTAATTTTTCGGTATTTTCTGAAATTTCTGGATTTTCTATAAATATCACAATTTTTCTCTCTCTCCCCCACCCTTCTTCTTCTTCCTCTTTCTTCCTCCCCCAACCGTGAGCGCCCCTCTTCCCCTCTCTCTCCCATTTCGACGCGGCGGGCCTCTCTCTCGCTGCAGACGACGGCGGGGCGACGGCGCGACGATGTTGGTGGCGGCGAGGCGATCTTGTGGGCGTGTGGAGTTCGTGGGAAGCGTGAAGGAGCGGGGTTTCTAAACGCTTTCATCGTGATTCGTGGGCGATCCGACGCGTCTCGGGCGAAATTGAGGTAGGGCGACATTCCCTAGCTCTCCGCGTTTCATTTTCGTGATTTCTAGCCCGGTGTGAGGACGGGAGGGGTCGATTCCATGCCGGGAGGGTAAAACCTTGATTTTGGGAGAGTTCGCCCGATCTGTGATTTTAGGCCATGATTTCAAGTTTTGATGACTTAGAAGCATGCTAGGGGTCCCCAGGTGTCTTTCCCCTTGTTTTCCCCCTCTCCTACGGAGGCATGGGGGCGTGGTTGGATTTTTTGGCCGTTTCACCGTCGGGTCGGTGTGACGGTCCTTCCAGTGACCGTCACACCATGTGACGCGCCTAGGTGGGTGCGTCACAGCTCTATTTTGGCCAACTGGGGGTCTGTGGGCTGTGATGGTCCCATGATAGACCGCCACGGCGTTGTGACGCGCCTGGGTTGGACCGTCAGGGACGATCTGACCATTGGCATGACCGTTGGTTTTGATCATTGGGGTCAAGACATGTGACGCACTAGACCTGGCGCGTCACAGCCTTGTGACGTCCCTGTGTGGGTGCGTTAGAGCTGACGTCCTCCCACACTGTAACGCACCAGGGTTGGTCCGTTACAGGCTGTGCCGCACTGAGTGGCACGCGACACAGTCGGTTTCTTCTTGTCTTGTGACGCACCAGGGCAGGCGCGTCACAGACCGTGACCCACCAGGGTAGGCGCGTCACACGCCATTTTACACTGAGGGTCTGACGCCCCTGTGTTGGGCCGTCAGATGGCTATGACGGTCCAGCCTTAGACCGTCAGAGCCTGTGGCACGTCTAGGGTAGACCGCCCGGCTCAGGATTGCTCCGGACGGTTTGCAGTCCCGTTTCTTGTCCGACCAGGGTCATCGTGCGACGGTGTTGGTACGGGGGACGGTCCCCGTACGTCGTCGGATGCGAACATAGTTTTTCGTTGACTTGAGAGTCTACTCCTTTAGTGACCCTCCACTAGTCGTAGCCCACCAGTACGTGTGTGCTGGTCTCACCTGGGAGTAGGTGTACGCGCTTACCCTGAGGACGGTTTTTAAACTGGTTTCCGTCTGGCCCCACATCTGTAGCCAGAGTCCGGCTAAGGGAAAAAATAGTCAGAGGCCAGACCTAGGACGCATGGTCCGTGTGTGCACATGTGGTTGGGGGCAGTGGACACGCGCTGACGAGCGTGACCCCAGCTAGTCACTTGCTTTGCGATTACTTGTACGGTGTCCTTGCCTTTGGTAGGTGCTACCACGTCAGGCAGTTCACCTGCGGTGCGGTGTAAGACGTCAGGGGACGCTACCGACTGTGCTTCTAGTGCGAGGTACTCCTGTCGAGCCCGGAGTGACAGATTGTTACTCTTGCGACTTCGACCTTCGGGTTTTTTGTCATGTTGACCGTGGTGTTCCGGTCGTTTCTCCGTGGCACGTGTGTCGGTTTTCGTGCCGAGAGACTGGGGTTTTGTAGATTGCAGGGCTTCCCTTTCGAGGTTCTCGCTTACTGCTAGTGTAGCGGTTTTTCGGTTGCGAGGTAGGGTTCGAGTGATCCCTACTGAGTCTTTTTCCGAGACTCATTCCCTGCGTGCTTTCACCGTGTTTCAGGTGAGTCGCGGCCTTCGGGGAGCGCGTCTGAGGCTCAGCGTAGTTCAGGTGCCCAGCGTTAGTGCTAGAGGTCAGAGCCGGGATATGTCCCGTGTAGCTGTAATTTTCTTTCTTGTCTCTGTACTAGTTGTGGACTACTACTGTTGTTACTTTGTTATTTCTTGTGGACTATGTATCATGTAAAATGTTAATTTATTTTCTGCTTAATTATCTAAACTGTTTTAATTTCTGCAATTATTTGTGATACTTGTGTAGTCTCCACATCATCCTTTTAACCATTCCGAGTCTTCGGACTCGTGGGTGGCGGTGCGAGTCTCGGGTTATCGGGCCTTCCCGGTAATCGGATTCTCGGGTCGTTACAGCTGGTATCACGCGATTGTGGAATTATACGAGAATCATAAGTAATTGTGGCAGCCCACTAGTCCACAACGATGATGTACAGTTGACGCTGGCATCGGGCATCGTGTGTTTTTCGTGACCTTGCCGTCTCCTTGTTCCTGTCTTTTACTTTAGGAGCGAGTATGGCGCCGAGGCGGGACACTCCCTCTCAGCAGGGGCAGTCGGCTGCAGGTCAGGAGATCCAGTAGGAGGTTCAGCGGGAGCAGGAGGAGCAGAGTAGAGTGTCACATGAGGCCACCGAGGCAGTGAATACTGCGAGATTTTCGGGGGCCGAGGATTTCTTCCGAGGCATGTACCAGCTTATGTCGCAGTAGTTCGGCGGAGAGGCTGGTGAGGGCTCGTCGACCAGGGGTGGGCCAGGCCGATCAATGAGGGATTTCATGCAGTTTCATCCACCTTACTATGGCGGTCAGCCAGACCCTGATTTGGCTCGGAGTTGGCGCGACGAGATGGAGCAAGTTTTCAGTTCCATGCGGTGTACTGCAGAGGACAGGCTGATGTTGGCCTACAACCAGTTGCAGGGTACGGCTCGGGCGTGGTGGTCTTCCGAGTGGAAGACGTCTTTTCAGTCCCGGCCACTTGAGCAGATCGAGTAGAGCGACTTTGTCAGCACTTTTGAGCTAGCCTACTGTCCAGAGTATATTGCTACGCAGCGGATGCGTGAGTTCTTGGAGCTGGTCCAGGGCGACATGTCCGTGTTGCAGTATATGGCCCGATTTGTTGAGCTGGGTCGTTATGCACCTCATATCATGGAGCATGAGAAGGTGAAGACCGCACAATTCGTACAGGGCTTGAGGTAGGAGTTGAGGCACCAGTTGATCGTAAATGCGGCCACTGATTTGGAGACAGTGTCTCGTGTTGCGGCTTCTTTGGAGATGGATATGTAGAGGATTCGAGGACCGATTAGCTAGGGACAGTCTTTGTCGGGTCGCAGCTAGCAGTCGGCTACCCAGTAGCAGGGTTCTTTTCAACATGCGTCGGGTGGTTCAGGAGCGTTGACACAGGCAGCGTCGGTGACAGGATCTGCGTCCTTTGGCTCAAAGGTCAAGAAATTTTTTAAGAAGGGTTCCTCTAAGAAGCGCAAGGATCAGAGGCAGGCATCATCGGGCAGTGTGCAACAGCCGATTCCTTTTCAACGTCAGGGATCAGTCGGTGGATCTCGTTCGGTGTGTCCTCGGTGTGGCGAGTCCCATCTAGGCAGGCAGTGCATGGCGCCGATAGTTTGTTTCCGGTGTGACCAGCCAGGGCATATGGCGCGTAACTGTCCTCAGAGGCAGCAGCAGCAGCAGTTTCCTCAGCAGCAGCAGTTTCCCCAGCAGTAGAGGCCACATCAGCAGCAGCAGTAGTAGGGACAATATTCGCCGCTATCCAGGTCAACTAGTGTGGGAGGCAGGCAGAGAGCTCGAGGTCAGATTACACACATGACCAGGGCAGAGGCAGTGGCGTCGCAGCTCGTGAAAGATACCGTTCAGATTTTGGGTTGTGCGGCTCAAGTTTTGTTTGATTCTGGCACGTCTCATTCGTTTATTTCGGAGGATTTCGTGCTGAGTATTGAGGAGCCAATGACCCAGTTGTCCTGTGATTTGGCAGTAGAGTTACCTTCGGGTGATTTTATGATCACTCCGTATTGTTTCGATGAGGTTCCTGTGTGGGTGGAAGGACGGAGTTTGCCAGCTAGGCTCTATGTGTAACACCCGAATCCGTTCGAAACCTAAAAATAACTAAGCATTTTACTTCTGAAACCTATACAGATTCCAGATTCTCTAAATCAAACCCCAATATCTTGAACTGTATAGAAAATACGGGTTTAACGGATGTTAGTATGCAAATTAAATAGACATCTTCTTTTATTAATACGTAACTCCTCATAGGAATGTCAGAATATGTCAATATTAGACTCGTTGGAAATAGAACTGAAAGATCTACAAATTTCATGTTGAACATATTTTCAAATTTTGACGTTTGATAGATCAAAAATATGATAGAGTGAGCTTTACGAGTTTTTATATAAAGATTTTTTAAAAATACATATAATAAAACAAAAAAAAATCCCAAAGAACCTTCCCCCCACCCCTACGTGGCTCCCCTCCCTCAATCCCACCTCCCCCACTTCCCTCTCCCCCCTATACCCCCCCTTTTACCACCTCCCCCCCTTTTTCCTCCCTATAAATACACCCCCCTCCCTCTCAATTCTTCTCACCCCCCTCCTCTCTCTCTCTCTCTCTCTCTCACACACACACACACACACTCTCTCTCTCTCTCCCTCCCATCTCTCTCTCTCTTTCACACACACACACACTCTCTCTCTCCCATCTCCCCCTCTTTCTATTTTTATTTTCTCTTTTCTACTCTCTACTCTCTCTAATCTCTCTCTACTCTTTTTTACTTTCTCTCTCTATTTTCTCCCTTTAAATCTCTCTTCTACTTTCTTTCTCTACTCTCTCTTTACTTTCTCTCTATATTTTCTCTCTCTACTTTCTCTCTCTATTTTCTCTATACTTTCTTTCTTTAAATCTCTCTTCTACCTTCTTTCTCTACTCTCCTTTTACTTTCTCTCTCTATTCTCTCTCTCTACTTTCTCTCTCTATTCTCTCTCTCTACTTTCTCTCTACTTTCTCTCTCATCTCTCTTCCCACTCTCATTCTCTTATTAATAAACGGAGAAGATAATACATCATCAGAATAATATAAATATTTGATAAAAATTTGGACGGAGGATTTGAAACTTATTTGGACAATTTCGCCCTTCTTTACGCATCTGGGACTGGAAAATTATCTTTTCCTACGTAAAGACTTTTACGGAAGCTCGGGTGGGATACTAAAGTCAATTTGGAAGTTCATTCTAAAGGTAGGCATGATAAACCGAGTGTATGTTATTTGTTATTTACATTTCTTTGATTTGATTTTGTTTGAAATGTGATTTAAGTCATTGATTTATCTAACCCAATGATCTATGTTTAGAATCAGTTATTTATTTAGTTACCATTCTGTAAAAATATTATTTTCTCTCTAATCTCACGCTAATTTCTCTCTAATCTCTTTCAACTTTCTCCCTCTACTTTCTCTCTCTACTCTCTCTCTTTCTACTTTCTCTCTACTCTAATATCTTCAAATGTTATATAATAGTAATTTATTTAGTTAATGAATTTGACTCACTACCCTATGATTAAAATCTAATTCCTGATATTAAAATACGATCCAGTTATTTTGTAAAGTTCAATGGCAAGTTTTAAGTATCGAGACGACTATGTAATAAGCATCATAATAAGAATAAAAAATTTGATTAAGCATATGGACTGTGTCTGTAACGACCCGAGAATCCGATTACCGGGAAGGCCCGATAACCCGAGACTCGCACCGCCGCCCACGAGCCGGGAGGGCTCGGAAGGGCTAAAAGGAGTGTGGAGGCACAAAGAAATAGGAAATAAAGCAGGATAACTCAACAAAACAGAAATAAATAAACAACTACAACAGAGTCCAGTCCAACAGAAAGTACAGTCTAAAGTAGTAAAACGTACCACATGCCAAGTGAACACTCGGCCCGGCAAGCTGGCAACTGAGAACCTCCGCTCCGCACCCTCGAACCTCGAGGAAGAACCGCTACACCTGAAAAGCAGGGAATGAGTCTCCAGAACAGAGACTCAGCAGGGATCCCGCGGAACCCCAACCGGAAACAACGGCGGTAGCGGAAAGGAGAGCTACGACTACAGCAGGAACAGCGAACGGTGGCCGGTCAAAACTCGGCACTACAGCTACTCCTACTGCCAGAAGGCAGACCTCGACCACGCAGACGAAGCTACCAAACCACGCTAGTACCACCTACCGAAGTAAAAACACACGGCAACCACGCCGTAGAGGCCTGTCCCCCGGACAGCCAACCTGGACACCCTGTCCAAGGTGCAACCCCGACCATCCGATCGCGGGTACCGCACAACAAGACCCAACCTCGGTGAAGCCACTAGCACAAATCTCATGACGCGAAAACCAACACACGCATCACGGCGAGCCAACCGAAACTCAACGGTCAACACGACCGAAAACCCGAAGGTCAAGACACAGAAATTGACAGTCTGTCACTTCGTACTCGACAGGAGTACCACCCACTAGAAGCACAGCCGGTAGCATCCCCTGACGTCTTACACCGCACCGCAGGTGAACCGCCTGACGTGGTAGGTCCTACCCGAGGCGCGAACACCGTACAAGTAACCACAAACAAGTAACTAGCTGGGGTCACGCCCGTCGACGTGGGTCCAACCGCCCCCAACCACGTGTGCACACACAGACCTTGCGTCACTAGGTCTGGTCCTCTGACCGGTTTTCCCCCGTAGCCGGACTCTGGCTACCGACGAGGGGCCTACGGTAACCGGTCCACAAACCGTCTCGAAAGGTGGGTGCCCGTACACCACTCCCAGGTGAGACCAGCAGCTCGTACTGGTGGGCTACGACTAGTGAAGGGTCACTGAAGGAGTAGACTCTCAACTCAACGGAAAACAACGTCCGAATCCGACGACGTACGGGGACAACCCCGCGTACCGGCCCCGTCGCACGGTGACCACAGTCGGAGAAGAAACAGGACTCACAGTCCACGGCCACGCACGCACCGTGCACTAGAGTCGAGAAAACTCAAGTGGCGCTAAGCCACTGGACTCTGGACAGTCCTCTAGACACACTACAGCCAACGGTCCTTGAGTCACAAGACTCGGGGTCAAGACCGTTGCACGTAACAGCACAAGGCCGTCGATCTAGCCCAATCTCTAGGTCCAAAACCACGATATCACGAATACCGAGATAACACACGAGTTGCCAAGACCATTCCCTTGGGAAGGGAACGCAAGGGACAAAGGCCACTCACACGGGCCACACGGAAAACACAGAAGCACGATTCCCAAGGCAGCACACAAGCCGCCACGACGATTTCCCATCTTGAAGCAAGCGGGAAACCTCCAGCCCCAGGCCGGACAACTGGACTCACAGTCCAAGGCCAAACACATGGCCCACACGGGAATCGCCTTCCAAAGGAACCCACGATATGCGGGGGAGACCCCACCGCACACACACCGACACACGGTGACTCGATCAAGCGTAACACAAGAGCCTGGAACACGTGGGGTCAACCGGACCCACCACACCTACGGGCACGCTAATCGAGGTAACACGGTCCCTCCTAACACCCCAAAAAAACACAGACACAGAACCCATGGGGTGTCCGGGATACTCACAAGGCCATAGGTCGACCACTGGGTCCCAACCGGGTCGACCGGAGACCAACACAATGCGAACGGAACGCTAAAGGTCACCCTGACCCTTAAGCTCACGGGCACGCAAAATGAGGTAAGCAGAATCTCCAGACACCCCAAAACACGGTCACGGAACTCCACTGGGTGTCCAAGGCACACACGGCCCGCGAGGAGCACGATCAGCCACAGACCGCCCGCCCCGGGCAGCCCGGTTGGTCCCTCCAAGAACGCGCTACACGTGCATAGCGCGTTCAGCCAGAACGCGCTATACATACCTAGCGCGTTCAACAAGAACGCGCTACATGACCATAGCGCGACCAGGCCAGGTCGCGCTATGATCCTATAGCGCGACAACCAGAATGCGCTGGGGCCGTAAGGCGCGACCCAAACCGCCTTACTGTTCATCTTCTCCGATGAACGCGCCCTATCGGGGCAGCGCGACCTTCAAGAACGCGCTACCCAAGGCTAGCGCGTTCTCAGTCCGTGCCCGAAAACGGTAGAAACCGCGGGAAAAGTCATGCCACGTCCCGTTCACCCCCAGGTGAAGGGGAAACAAAAGGGGAAACCTTCCCCAAGCCCCTAGGCATGCATCTAAACCCCTGGATCGCCCAAAAACACCATAAAACGGGAGATCCGGCTCACACCCCAAAAACACACATTTTCCCCAAAACGCCCCTTTTAGCCCGCTCGGCTCACCACGGCCTACGAAACTCGCGGGAAAGGAAGTACATGGGCTGAGGGTCCATCACCCTACCTCCACCGAAGAAACGACGCGTCGTGGACGCCGATCCACGAAGAAAACGCCGCGAAACCCTCACCGGCTCGCGATCGCGCCACCAAGCTTCCACGCGCCTCCTCTGCCTCGATCCTCACCTGTCCTCGCCCGCATCCTCGCCCGCGCCACCTCCACCTCGCCCCCGCCTCGCTCCGTCGGCCGCCGGAGAAGAGAGGGGAGAAAGAGAGCGTGAGATAAGAGAGAGGGAGGGAAGAGAGAAATGAGAGGGGGAGAGAGAAAAGGGTTAGTATATATAGGAAAACCCGAAAATTCGATAAATTCATAAAATTATGAAAAATTACCTCCGCGATCCTCGGAAGGAACACAACGCAGTGGTACTGTCCCGGAGTCGTAGAACGCCACGGTTTGCCCTGCAAAGAGTTCCGAAGGCACATCAGGGAAAAACACGTGTAAAGCACAAAATACACTCCGAGACCCACTAAAATGATCCGAAAAATATCCAAAAAATCCGGGGCATTACAGCCCTCCCCCCTTAAAGGAATTTCGTCCTCGAAATTCACGACCAATCACGAAGTCCCAGGGGAAGAACACTGAATCGAACTGACAACGCTGTCAGAGCCCCAGAACAGAAAATCTCGGTTCTCACGAAAACACTAGTCCTGAGGGACACAGCCAGACTCACAATCACAAGCAATACCTCGCTCCTCGCGCCGAGCACACTGGCCAACAGAGCAGGCATATACCAAAGGACACAGTCCGACATCACCTCAGACAACGCGAGAATCCACCATGGCACCGCAGCCACAATCTCGCTCACCGAGGAATCACAACCCTCGACACGAACAACAGCTATCGATTCATCCAATGGTCGGCAGACAAATCGCACATCAGCTTCGCAGCCAGCTGATAGATCGCATGCCCTCCTCAAGGGAGCAACCAAAACAGAGCCTCCACCAGCTCAAGCAGTCATCCCAGCAGACCGCAACCAGCTCATCGGCTCCACACCAAGGAACACCTCACACATGGCAAGCCGAAAGCCGAACATAACACTGCGCCAACTCTTGTCAGAAGACAACCTTCGACAAAGCCCAGATCCCATCCGGAAAGGCACATTACAGAAACGACCACCAAAGGTCTCGCTAGCACACGGCTCCCGCCACGCTCGAGCCCGACAACCAGCACCTTCTGTCTCTGAAAAGACCATCCACCGGTCACCAACTGTTCATCAACGGGAAACCTTCGCTTGCTCAGCTTCTTCCTTCTTTCCTGGTCCTCGACCGGGTCCAAAGGAAACATTCCAAACCTCAGCAAGCCATCCGTCAACTCACACACATAGACTGAAGCCGCATCTCGAGCAGCACTCCTCTCGGACACCGCATCCGAGCTCGAACATCACTCCAACTCGACCCTCTCGGGGAGCACAACGAAACCGAATGATGGATCCTGATGTCTTCAGTCATCACCTCACGGGACTCAGACTTATAGGGAACCACCCCATGCTAGTCACCAAACCAGGGATAACCTTGCGACACCAACGTCCTATCAAGGACCACCAAGCCGACGCCAACCTCACAGGAGGCCTTCGCCCTAAGGCGTCACTCCTCCATCTGGTCTCATCAAATCCTTCGATCAATCCAAGTGGACACCCGCCAATCCCGATTCCGCCCTTATCACAGAGCCACGGGACACCACTTGAACAATGCTCACGGGTCCCAAAGCAACATACAACTCACCGTCACAATCCGACAAGACCGTAGAACCAACGGGAACCCACAGCCTGCCTGAGATCACTTCCTCGAAAGACGATCTCATCTGAGGACACGACTGGGAACACAAGTCGGGCGCCAAGCCACCGACTCTGACCAACACGTCCTCGACCTCCGTCAGGCGACATCCTCAACAACCTCATCCAGGTCCAACACCGACGCCTGACTCGGCTTCCTTCACAGGAACAGGGTACTCATGCGGCGCACTAGTCAGCACTTTTCCCCAACACTCCATCCTGCCAGTGCCAACAACCATAATACCACGAGCAATGGCACGGCAACAACACGTTTCACACCGAGGAACCCATCCTCCGATGCTCAACGCAAACTCAGGAATCCGCCCGTAGCAACCAACGCTACGATCCTGAACTAGTGGGTCACAAGCCCACCACGCTTCCGCTGCGCACTCAGATCCGAGCGCACAGCCGAGAAAGCAAACACCGCCCAACCAGCACTCGTCCTTCCGGAACAGCGCCAGCACCCTCACACGACAAGGGAATGGGCACGACTTCTCACAGGCAACCGCCAACGCTCATCCTCGAGTCTCGAACTCACCGCGGAGCCTTCACATCTCAAGCCAACTCCAGGGCGAACACAACCCAATCGCACACAAGAGCGCAGGAGCAAGACTTACTGGGACACCACAGCCCAATCCTGCCTCGAAATCCATAAAACAATCGGGACCGACACGTCATTTCTGACGCCACAGAGCACGACAAGGACATCAGGCTCGACGAAACAGCAGCTCACCGAGAAGACATTCCGCTCACCGGAGCACACTTCTCGATCAGAACGCCTCAGGAGCTGGACAAACCTCAAGCTGGAGTGACCAAAAATCGACAGCAGCTCCCTCAGAGCACGCTCACGGCCACTTAACCAAGAACAGTCCGCACCAGCCACCTGACCACGCTGCAGGTTCCTCGAACGTAGCACCGCGAGCTCACGCCTGCCAGCAACCTCTGCCCAACGCAGCACAACCAGGGCCACCACCGATGAGGGAGAAGGCTCTCGACCTCAATCCTTAGACCCCATGCTGGCATGAAAGCCGCGGACAGCAACCACCTTCACAGCGCCGCACAGCGCACTCAAGCTCTCAAGCGAGAAACTAGGCGGAAAACGAACACAAAACCCTAAGCCAGCTGCCGACTGCACTGGACCTTATGGACTCTGATCACTGTAATATTTCGAATTCCTATGTACGCCCACAACCACCGCTCTGATACCAGCTGTAACGACCCGAGAATCCGATTACCGAGAAGGCCCGATAACCTGAGACTCGCACCGCCGCCCACGAGCCGGGAGGGCTCGGAAGGGCTAAAAGGAGTGTGGAGGCACAAAGAAATAGGAAATAAAGCAGGACAACTCAACAAAACAGAAATAAATAAACAACTACAACAGAGTCCAGTCCAACAGAAAGTACAGTCTAAAGCAGTAAAACGTACCACATGCCAAGTGAACACTCGGCCCGGCAAGCTGGCAACTGAGAACCTCCGCTCCGCACCCTCGAACCTCAAGGAAGAACCGCTACACCTGAAAAGCAGGGAATGAGTCTCCAGAACAGAGACTCAGCAGGGATCCCGCGGAACCCCAACCGGAAACAACGGCTGTAGCGGAAAGGAGAGCTACGACTACAGCAGGAACAGCGAACGGTGACCGGTCAAAACTCGGCACTACAGCTACTCCTACTGCCAGAAGGCAGACCTCGACCACGCAGACGAAGCTACCAAACCACGCTAGTACCACCTACCGAAGTAAAAACACACGGCAACCACGCCGTAGAGGCCTGTCCCCCGGACAGCCAACCTGGACACGCTGTCCAAGGTGCAACCCCGACCATCCGATCGCGGGTACCGCACCACAAGACCCAACCTCGGTGAAGCCACTAGCACTAATCTTATGACGCGAAAACCAACACACGCATCACGGCAAGCCAACCGAAACTCAACGGTCAACACGACCGAAAACCCGAAGGTCAAGACACAGAAATTGACAGTCTGTCACTCCGTACTCGACAGGAGTACCACCCACTAGAAGCACAGCCGGTAGCGTCCCCTGACGTCTTACACCGCACCGCAGGTGAACCGCCTGACGTGGTAGGTCCTACCCGAGGCGCGAACACCGTACAAGTAACCACAAACAAGTAACTAGCTGGGGTCACGCCCGTTGACGTGGGTCCAACCGCCCCCAACCACGTGTGCACACACAGACCTTGCGTCACTAGGTCTGGTCCTCTGACCGGTTTTCCCCCGTAGTCGGACTCTGGCTACCGACGAGGGGCCTACGGTAACCGGTCCACAAACCGTCTCGAAAGGTGGGTGCCCGTACACCACTCCCAGGTGAGACCAGCACCTCGTACTGGTGGGCTACGACTAGTGGAGGGTCACTGAAGGAGTAGACTCTCAACTCAACGGAAAACAACGTCCGAATCCGACGACGTACGGGGACAACCCCGCGTACCGGCCCCGTCGCACGGTGACCACAGTCGGAGAAGAAACAGGACTCACAGTCCACGGCCACGCACGCACCGTGCACTAGAGTCGAGAAAACTCAAGTGGCGCTAAGCCACTGGACTCTGGACAGTCCTCTAGACACACTACAGCCAACGGTCCTTGAGTCACAAGACTCGGGGTCAAGACCGTTGCACGTAACAGCACAAGGCCGTCGATCTAGCCCAATCTCTAGGTCCAAAACCACGATATCACGAATATCGAGATAACACACGAGTTGCCAAGACCATTCCCTTGGGAAGGGAACGCAAGGGACAAAGGCCACTCACACGGGCCACACGGAAAACACAGAAGCACGATTCCCAAGGCAGCACACAAGCCGCCACGACGATTTCCCATCTTGAAGCAAGCGGGAAACCTCCAGCCCCAGGCCGGACAACTGGACTCACAGTCCAAGGCCAAACACATGGCCCACACGGGAATCGCCTTCCAAAGGAACCCACGATATGCGGGGGAGACCCCACCGCACACACACCGACACACGGTGACTCGATCAAGCGTAACACAAGAGCCCGGAACACGTGGGGTCAACCGGACCCACCACACCTACGGGCACGCTAATCGAGGTAAAACGGTCCCTCCTAACACCCCAAAAAAACACAGACACAGAACCCATGGGGTGTCCGAGATACTCACAAGGCCATAGGTCGACCACTGGGTCCCAACCGGGTCGACCGGAGACCAACACAATTCGAACGGAACGCTAAAGGTCACCCGGACCCTTAAGCTCACGGGCACGCAAAACGAGGTAAGCATAACCTCCAGACACCCCAAAACACAGTCACGGAACTCCACTGGGTGTCCAAGGCACACACGGCCCGCGAGGAGCACGATCAGCCACAGACCGCCCGCCCCGGGCAGCCCGGTTGGTCCCTCCAAGAACGCGCTACACGTGCATAGCGCGTTCAGCCAGAACGCGCTATACATACCTAGCGCGTTCAACAAGAACGCGCTACATGACCATAGCGCGACCAGGCCAGGTCGCGCTATGATCCTATAGCGCGACAACCAGAATGCGCTGGGGCCGTAAGGCGCGACCCAAACCGCCTTACTGTTCATCTTCTCCGATGAACGCGCCCTATCGGGGCAGCGCGACCTTCAAGAACGCGCTATCCAAGGCTAGCGCGTTCTCAGTCCGTGCCCGAAAATGGTAGAAACCGCGGGAAAAGTCATGCCACGCCCCGTTCACCCCCAGGTGAAGGGGAAACAAAAGGGGAAACCTTCCCCAAGCCCCTAGGCATGCATCTAAACCCCTGGATCGCCCAAAAACACCATAAAACGGGAGATCCGGCTCACACCCCAAAAACACACATTTTCCCCAAAACGCCCCGTTTAGCCCGCTCGGCTCACCACGGCCTACGAAACTCGCGGGAAAGGAAGTACACGGGCTGAGGGTCCATCACCCTACCTCCACCGAAGAAACGACGCGTCGTGGACGCCGATCCACGAAGAAAACGCCGCGAAACCCTCGCCGGCTCGCGATCGCGCCACCAAGCTTCCACGCGCCTCCTCCGCCTCGATCCTCACCTGTCCTCGCCCGCATCCTCGCCCGCGCCACCTCCACCTCGCCCCCGCCTCGCTCCGTCGGCCGCCGGAGAAGAGAGGGGAGAAAGAGAGCGTGAGATAAGAGAGAGGGAGGGAAGAGAGAAATGAGAGGGAGAGAGAGAAAAGGGTTAGTATATATAGGAAAACCCGAAAATTTGATAAATTCAGAAAATTATGAAAAATTACCTCCGCGATCCTCGGAAGGAACACAACGCAGTGGTACTGTCCCGGAGTCGTAGAACGCCACGGTTTGCCCTGCAAAGAGTTCCGAAGGCACATCAGGGAAAAACACGTGTAAAGCATAAAATACACTCCGAGACCCACTAAAATGATCCGAAAAATATCAGAAAAATCCGGAGCATTACAGTGTCACTTTAAGGATGTGTGGGGCGACAAATCGTAGTTAGCTTCCGCTACGGGATTAGGCCCATTTCCGAGGATAAACGGTCTTTTGAAAAATTCGGAACCCATAATACGAAAATTATCTGGGGAATGGTGGAGTATTAACTCTCGATCCTGCGTGGTTGATCATGGCCGACAGGCTCCAGCGTTTAGACCATTTATCTTTATGTCGACATATGGATACCTAAGTATGTGTTTACTACTGCTTTTAGTGACGGGATGCATGTCCAATATATGCTACCAAATAATATGAAGTTCAGATTTGATATATGACTTTGATATAATTTAAAAATAAGTTCATCTGTATAAGCTCTGATTTAGCTAAGATATGTATTATGCCATTTATATGTAAGTTAGATAAGGTTTGTTATACGCATTCGCTTATAAATATGAAAATTATTTTGCTCTACTAATTTTCCTTCGCATTCATAGTATATGTATAATCCAATGAAATTGTGATTAGCTATATGTATATCATAGATTTACACAGTTTAGTATATGATAAGCATGTGATTGGTTTTAATACCTACTGAGTCTTTGGACCCATATCTGTTGCCTAACCATTTCAGGAAATTGACCAGTGTGCGTCTTGACTCCTTCGGGCAGTAGGTCGGAAGTTGATCCCGGGTTTAGTTTGATTTTCGCTGCGTAGAATATATAGATTTGGTTTTCTTTTGAATAATGAATGTAAATATGACTTTTGGGTAGAGATATGTAGTACTCTGTATACGATGTAAATTATGAGTATTTATCTTATGGAAATGGTATGGTTATGTTTCTTTTGGAATATGTGATGGTTTGGCCTTTAACGCCTTGTAAATATTCGACCCACAACACTTCCGTACATCCGCTGTGACGTCCCCGGACATGATACGGGATCGTCGGAAGGGGGCGTCACAGAGAGTGGTATCAGAGCCAAAGTTATGAGACTTGAAATTATTTACAGTCATCTGAATTTATATACCATACCACAAGATCGTAGGAATTTATTTTAGAATTTGATGTCAAACCTAGAATCATACTAATTCGGATTAGTTCTCCCTCGCAGGAGATGGCAGGAAGTGATAGGGTTGATGTTAATACTTCTCCCGATGAGTCTGCGCCCTCAAATGGGACATCACAAGGAGTTGTCGGGGAAATAATTCATGACGAGCTTACTCCCGGTGGGCAAGACGCGTTACCTATTCAGGGTGTGTCAGATTTAGGAGGGTTCACACAAACTTTTCAAGGGTTAGTGCAGGCTATGCAGTTACAGGCCCAAACTCAGGCAATGATGCAAACCCAATTACAAACCCGTGTGCAAGAACAACCGAATATGGCAGCAGGCGCTACCCTGATGGAGAAATTCAGACATATGAGTCCTCCTTCTTTTAAGGGGGAGAGTCACCCGGAGATTGTGGAAAACTGGGTGAGAGAAATTGAGAAGATTTTCACGGCCATTAGATGTGCAGAGCAGGATAAGGTGATATTAGCTACATTTATGTTGAAGGACCGTGCGGACGAGTGGTGGTGGTCTGCACTTAGAACCACTTTTAGAGACAGAGAGATTGAGATTGGCTGGAATGAATTTCTTGATGTCTTTCATACAAAATTTCTCCCTCAGCATGTGAAGGACAAGAAAGAAGTTGAATTTTTAAATCTGACTCAAGGAGGTATGTCAGTTGCCGATTATGAAGTAAAATTTACTGAATTGGAAAAATATGCCCCTCATATTTGTTCAGATGAGCTTAGAAGGGTGAAGAAATTTGTTAGAGGTTTGAGAAGTAACATTAGAAGTAGAGTTATAATCCTTGAGCCTCAGACTATGGCAGCAGCTTTGAGGACTGCTTTTATTACAAAAACTGAATATGAGGAATTCTTAGTAGAAAGACAAAGGGATAATATAAAAATGGGTAATCTTGGTTCAATTGTGAGGAAAGATAAGAAGCCGAAGTGACTTTTCCAGAGAGAGTTCAACCAGTTAAAAGAGATAATATGTCAACTTGTCAACAATGCGGAATGCAGCATAGCGGTAATGAATGTTGGCGGGCTGCAGGTAAATATTTTTTATGTGGTCAGATAGGGCATATGATAAGAGATTGTCCCAAAAGGCTAAGGCAAGATCAGTAACCACAACAGTAGCAGATAGTTCAAGCCAGAGTATATGCACTAACAAGGGAAGACACCCGAGATGCCAATGCAATAGCTGAAGGTATTCTTCTTATCGATGCTATACATGCTAGATTTTCCGAGTGTTACACATTCCTTTATTTCTTTGGGATTTGCTGAATTGCTGAAAGATAAATAAAGTGTGAACACTGATGAGAGTCCATTAGCACACCAATTGGGGAGATAGCTACAACGACTTCTGTTATTCCTAACATTGATGTAGTGATTCAGGGGAGCATTATGCCAGCATGTGTGTATCTGCTAGAAATGAATGATTTTTATATCATCTTGGGAAAGGATTAGTTAGATAGAAATTTTACCCTTCTAGATTGTCACGGAAAGAATGTGATTTTTCAGAAACCTGGAGAGCAGATATTTCACTACCAATGTCTAAGGCACCGTTCTAGTTAAACATTAGTTTCAGCCCTTAAGGCTTTTAAATGACTTATAAGTGGATGTCAAGGTTATTTGACTAGCGTAGTGGCTATTCCTTCTAATGAAAATAAGAAAACCCCCTCAGATATTGATGTTGCCAGAGAATTTTCAGATGTATTCCCCGATGAACTTCCGAGTTTGCCACCACACCAAGAGGTGGAGTTCACTATTGAACTCTCACCGAGTACTTTACCTATTTCCATCCCTCCCTATAGAATGGCACCAGCTGAATTAGCAGAATTAAAGAAATAATTATAAGAACTGCTAGATAAGGGGTTTATTCGACCAAGTGTATCCCCTTGGGGCGCACCTGTTCTGTTTGTTAGAAAGAAAGATGGGTCGCTTAGACTATGCATTGGCTATAGGAAGTTGAATCAAGTGACCATTAAGAATAAGTACCATTTGCCAAGAATTGATGATTTATTTGATCAGCTACGAACTGCCACAGTATTTTCAAAGATTGATCTCAGATCTAGATACCACCAATTAAGGATAAGGAAAGAAGATATTTCAAAAACTACTTTCAGAACACGATATGGGCATTATGAATTTTTGGTTATGCCATTTGGGTTAACTAATGCACCAGCAGCATTTATGGATTTGATGAACCGAGTGTTTCAACCATATCTGGATACATTCGTAGTGGTGTTTATTGATGATGTGTTGATCTATTCTCCTACTGTTGAAACTCATCAAGAACATTTGAGAATTGTGTTGGAAACTTTAAGGAAACATCAACTCTATGCGAAATTCAGTAAATGTGAATTCTGGTTGGATAAGGTCCAATTCTTAGGGCATATCATTTCTGGTGATGGAGTGTCTGTTGATCCAGCTAAGGTTGAGGCAGTTTAGCATTGGGAAAGCTAGAAGAATGTTAGTGAGATTAGGAGCTTTTTGGATCTTGCGGGTTACTATCGTAAGTTTATTGGAGGTTTTTCTTCTATTGCAGCTCCTATGACCAAATTGACTAGGAAAGGAGTTCCTTTTGAATGGTCAGATAAATGTGAAATGAGTTTTCAGGAATTAAAAATAAGGTTAACTATAGCCCCAGTGCTTACTTTATCTTGTGGGTCAGGAGGATTTGTGATATATACAGATGCCTCTAGAAAAGGACTAGTATGTGTCCTGATGCAGAATACTAAAGTAGTAGCTTATGCATCCAGACAATTAAAGACCCATGAGGTGAATTATCCAACACTTGATTTAGAGTTGGCAGCGGTGGTACATGCTCTGAAGATTTGGCGCCATTATTTGTATGGTGAGCAGTTTGAAGTATTTACAGACCAGCAGAGTTTAAAATATATTTTCTCTCAGAAAGAATTAAATTTAAGGCACAGACGGTGGATTGAATTTTTGAAGGATTATGATTTCACCTTGAATTACCATACAGGAAAAGTAAAGATGGTAGCAGAAGCACTCAGCAGGAAGAGGCTAATGGCAATCCAGTTACGCTAAACTTGGAGAATGACATCTGATGTAGTGGAGTATTCTCCGATATGCAAAGGGAGAAACTTATTTCTGGCCCAACTAACTATTCAGTCTGCAATGGTTGAGCGAATTGTACAAGCACAACTGAATGATCAGCAGTTACAAAAATTGATTGGCACACCGAGATTTACTCAAAGTGCGGACGGGGCAATCAGATTTCAGGGAAGATTATGTGTACCTCGGAATGAAGAAATAAAGAAAGACCTATTAACTCAGGCACATAAATCACTATACTCTATTCACCCAGACAGTACAAAAATGTACAAAAATATGAAAAGACTGTTTTAGTGGATTGGCATGAAGAAAGATATAGCAGACTTTATCAGCAAAGGTCTTACTTGTCAACAAGTAAAAGCAGAGCATCAAAGACCAGCAGGACCATTACAGTTGATGAAAATTCCACAGTGGAAATGGGAGCATATCACTATGAATTTTGTGATGGGATTACCAATGACCAGGAGAAAAGATGATTCTATTTGGGTAATTGTTGACAGACTTACTAAGTCAGCCCATTTTCTGGCAATCGCAAAAACACAATCGTTAGAGGATTTAGCCCATTTGTATATCAGAGAAAT
The DNA here is from genome assembly GCA_022559845.1 of Amorphophallus konjac. NCBI lineage: Eukaryota > Viridiplantae > Streptophyta > Magnoliopsida > Alismatales > Araceae > Amorphophallus > Amorphophallus konjac. The sequence goes on from JAHNEJ010002658.1 coordinate 212,498, forward strand.
TGTGAGACTTCATAGTGTGCCTGTGTCTATTATTTCAGATAGGGATGCAAGGTTTACAGTAAAATTTTGGAGGAGTTTACAGACAGCATTGGGTACACAATTAAAATTTAGCTCAACTTTTCACCCTCAAACAGATGTACAATCATAGAGAACCATTCAAACATTAGAAGATATGTTGAGGGCACACAGTTTAGACTGGAAAGGCAGTTGGGATGAACATTTACCTTTGATTGAGTTTGCATATAACAATAGCCATCATGCAAGCATAGTAATGACACCATATGAAGCATTATATGGTAGACCGTGTAGATCACCTGTTTGTTGGGATGAGGTTGTTGAGCGGAGGTTGATTGGGCCACAGATTATACATGATTGTATAAAAAAGGTTGATTTGATTAGAAAGAGATTACTTGCAAGTCAGAGTAGGCAGAAAAGTTATGCTGATCATAGAAGGAGAGATCTACAATTTGTTATCGGGGATCACGTATTTCTGAAAGTTTCTCCTACTAGAGGAGTAATGAGATTTGGCAAGAAAGGTAAGCTCAGTCCAAGGTACGTTGGACCATTTGAAATCTTAAGAAGGATTGGTGAGGTGACATATCAACTGACTTTACCACCATCATTGTCAGGAGTTCATGATGTATTCCATGTGTCCATGTTAAGAAAATACATGCCAGACTCATAACACGTTATAGATCATGAACAGTTGTAAATTCAGTCGGATCTTACATATGAGGAGAAGCCAGTTCGCATTCTCGATCGAAAAGAACAAGTGTTGAGAACGAAAACAATTCCACTGGTGAAGGTATTGTGGAAAAGTATCTTAGCAGAAGAAGTTACTTGGGAGATGGAAGATGAAATGCGGAAGAGAAGTCCACAGCTATTCGGTACGTATTGAGTAAATCTTTAAATTTTGAGGACGAAATTTATTTAAGGGGGAGAGATTTGTAACACCCGAATCCGTTCGAAACCTAAAAATAACTAAGCACTTTACTTCTGGAACCTATACAGATTCCAGATTCTCTAAATCAAACCTCAATGCCTTGACCTGTATAGAAAATACGTATTTAACGGATGTTAGTATGCAAATTAAATAGATATCTTCTTTTATTAATACGTAACTCCTCATAGGAATGTCAGAATATGTCAATATTAGACTCGTTTGAAAGAGAACTGAAAGATCTACAAATTTCATGTTGAACATATTTTCAAATTTTGACGTTCGATAGATCAAAAATAAGATAGAGTGAGCTTTAGAAATTTTTATATAAAGAGTTTTTTTAAAAAAATATATAATAAAAAAATCTCAAAGAACCTTCCCCCCACCCCCATGTGGCTCCCCTCCCTCACTTCCACCTCCCCCACTTCCCTCTCCCCCCTATACCACCCCCCCCTTTACCACCTCCTCCTTTTCCTTTTTCCTCCCTATAAATACACCCCCTCCCTCTCAATTCTTCTCACTCCCCTCCCATCTCTCTCTCTCTCTCTCTCTCTCTCTCTCTCTCTCTCTCTCTCTCTCTCTCTCTCTCTCCCCTATCTCTCTCTCTCTCTTTCTATTTTTATTTTCTCTTTTCTACTCTCTCTCTCTACTCTCTCTAATCTCTCTCTATTTTCTCTCTCTACTCTTTTTTACTCTCTCTCTACTTTCTCTCTATTTTCTCTCTTTAAATCTCTCTTCTACTTTCTTTCTCTACTCTCTCTCTATTTTCTCTCTCTACTTTCTCCCTTTAAACCTCTCTTCTACCTTGTTTCTCTACTCTCCTTTTACTTTCTCTCTCTATTTCCTCTCACTCTACTCTCTCTCTTTAATCTCTCTTTTACTTTCTCTCTCTATTTTCCCTCTCTTCTTTCTCTCTAGTTTCTCTCTCTCTACTTTCTCTCTCTACTTTCTCTCTCATCTCTTTTCCCACTCTCATTCTCTTATTAATAAATGGAGAAGATAACAGAACATCAGAATAATATAAATATTTGATAAAAATTTAGACTGAGGATTTGAATCTTATTTGGACAATTTCGCCCTTCTTTACGCATTTGGGACTAAAAAATTATCTTTTCCTACGCAAAGACTTTTACGGGAGCTCGGGTGGGATACTAAAGTCAATTTGGAAGTCCATTCTAAAGGTAGGCATGATAAACCGAGTGCATGTTATTTGTTATTTACATTTCTTTGATTTGATTTTGTTTGAAATGTGATTTAAGTCATTAATGTATTTAACCCAATGATCTATGTTTAGAATCAGTTATTTATTTAGTTACAATTCTGTAAAAATATTATTTTCTCTCTAATCTCTCTCTAATTTCTCTAATCTCTTTTTACTTTCTCCCTTTACTTTCTCTCTCGACTCTCTCTCTACTCTCTCTCTACTCTAATATCTTCGAATGTTATATAATAGTAATTTATTTAGTTAATAAATTTGACTCACTACCTTATAATTAAAATCTAATTCCTGATATTAAAATACGATCCAGTTATTTTGTAAAGTTCAATGACAAGTTTTAAGTATCGAGACGACTATGTAATAAGCATCATAATAAGAATAAAAAATTTGATTAAGCATATGGACTGTGTCATTTTAAGGAGGTGTGGGGCGACAAACCGTAGTTAACTTCCGCTATGGGATCAGGCCCATTTCCGAGGACAAACGGACTTTTGAAAAATTCAAAACCCAGAATAAGAAATTTATCTGGAGAATGGTGGAGTATTAACTCTCGATCCTGCGCGGTTGATTAAGGCCGACAGGCTTCAGCGTTTAGATCATTTATCTTTATGTCGACGTATGGATGCCTAGGTATGTGTTTGCTACTGCTTTTAGTGACGGGATGCCTGTCCAATATATGCTGCCAAATAATATGAAGTTCAGATTTGATATATGACTTTGATATGATCTGAAAATAAGTTCATCTGTATAAGCTCTCATTTAGCTAAGATATGTATTATGCCATTTATATATAAGTCAGATAAGATTTGTTATACGCATTCACTTATAAATATGAAAATTATTTTGCTCTACTAATTTTTCTTCACATTCATAGTATATGTATAATCCAATGAAATTGTGATTAGCTGTATATATATCATAGATTTACACAGTTTAGTATATGATAAGGATGTGATTGGTTTTAATGTCTACTGAGTCTTTGGTCTCATATCTGTTGCCTAACCATTTCAGGAAATTGACCAGTGTGCGTTTTGACTCCTTCGGACAGTAGGTCGAAAGTTGATCACGAGTTTAGTTTGGTTTCCACTGCGTAGAATATATAGATTTAGTTTTCTTTTGAATAATGAATGTAAATATGACTTTTGGGTAGAGATATGTAGTACTCTGTATACGATGTAAATTATGAGTGTTTATCTTATGGAAATGGTATGGTTATGTTTCTTTTGGAATATGTGATGGTTTGGTCTTTAACGCCTTACAAATATTCGACCCACAACACTTCCGTACATCCGCTGTGACGTCCCCGGACACGATACGGGATTGCAGGAAGGGGGCGCCACACTATGTGTTGCCAGTTCAGGACTTTGATGTGATTTTGAGTATGGATTGGCTTATAGCACATCATGCTTTGGTGGATTGTGACTCGAAGAGGGTTTATTTTCGACGACTTCGTGGACCCACCTTCTATTTCTAAGGTATCAGGTCTTCCTCTTCCCGCTTTCTTATTTCTGCGATTTGAGCTTGTCGTTTCCTTGATGCGGGTTGCCAGGGTTTTCTGGTCTTGGTAGACCAGTCGTGTCCGGATGTCGAGGACATTCCGGTGACATGCGAGTTTCCCGATATTTTTCCGGATGACTTACCTGGATTGTCTCCCCAGCGGGAGATTGATTTCGTGATTGAGATTCTGCCTGGTACGGGACCTTTGGCGAAGGCTCCCTACTGTATGGCCCCCGCAGAGTTGAGAGAGCTGAGGGCGCAGTTGTAGGAGTTGCTGGTCAAGGGGTATGTTCGTCCTAACTTTTCCCCTTGGGGTGCGCCAGTGTTATTCGTGAAGAAGAAGGATGGTAGCTTGCGGTTGTGCATTGACTACCGGCAGCTGAATGAAGTGACCATAAAGAACAAGTATCCATTGTCACGGATTGACGCTTTGTTCGACTAGCTTCAGTCTGCTCGAGTGTTCTCGCGGATTGATTTACGGTCTGATTACTATCAGTTGAGGATTCGCGAGTCCGATGTGGAGATGACTGCGTTCTGTACGAGGTACGGGCATTATGAGTTCTTGATGGTGCCGTTCGGGCTTACCAATACCCCCGCAGCCTTCATGAACTTGATGCATAGGGTGTTCCGTCCGTACTTGGACCAGTTCGTGGTCGTATTTGTGGACGACATCCTTATTTATTCTTGGTCTGTCGAGGAGCACGCGTACCATTTGGGTGTGGTGCTACAGACGTTGCGAGATCACCCGTTGTATGGGAAACTCAGTAAGTGTGAGTTCTGGCTTCGTGAGGTGCACTTTTTAGGGCACGTGATTTCTGGTGATGGTATTTCCGTGGACCCTGCCAAGGTCAAGGCAATAATGCAGTGGCCAAGGCCGAGGTCTGCGACGGAGATCCGAAGTTTCTTGGGACTTGCGGACTATTATCGACGGTTTATCCATAATTTTTCTCGCATTGCAGCCTCGATGACCAGACTTACATGGAAGGATGTACCTTTCGTCTAGACCGATAAGTGTGAGCAGAGTTTCAGAAAACTGAAGAGATTGCTCACCTCGGCTCCGGTGTTGGTTTTTCCTTCTGGATCTGGAGGTTTTGTGGTGTGTACAGATGCTTTCGGGGTCGGATTGGGTGCTATGTTGATGCAGCATGGTAGAGTGGTGGCTTATGCATCTCGGCAGCTAAAGCCCCACGAGGAGAACTGCCCTACCCATGGCCTGGAGTTGGCGGTTGTGATCTTCGCGCTGAAGATCTGGAGGCATTATTTGTACGGTGAGAAGTTCGAGGTGTTCACTGACCATCAGAGTTTGAGGTATGTGTTCAGTCAAGAATGACCCTAATCTCAGGTAGAGGCGTTGGATGGAGTATATGAAGGATTATGACTTTACCCTATCTTATCAGCCGGGCAGGATGAATGTCGTCGCCGATGCTTTGAGTGAGAAGGTCGTGATTAGTGCCTTGATGTTGAGGAAGTGGAGGCTCTGGGAACAAGTGCCCGAAGTGCAATTCAGGCTCAAGATTCTCCGAGAGGCAGGGTTGGTGGTGCTTGCTAGTCTGACTGTCACACTTGCTATCCGCCGTCAGGTGACAGAGGCTCAGCATGCAGACTCTGGGTTATCCCGAATTTTGGCTATGACTGATGTGCAGCTCGGCGAGGACGGAGCCGTGAGATTCCGTGGTCGGCTATACGTCCCCGCCGAGGACCAGGTTCGTCGTGCGGTGTTGCGCGAACCTCATGGGAGCAGGTACACCGTACACCTAGTGTAGACACGCTATTTCTGACATCCCTTGAGAAAATATCATATTACTATATGACGCCCCGCAGTGGCTTTCGTGTTCTGAATCGTTTGAGTGCTTCCTATTCTTGAGTCTTCTTTCGCCTTTTGAGTAGGTAACGTAACACCCCTGCAACATCCGGAAACCGCCTCGTCACGGAAATCATACAGCGTACGGATGGCATCATCACCAACCGGACGCATCAGAAGTTTCAGGAACCAGAATGATGCCTGGCGGATGGCTGTCGACGACTTTTCGGGAGGATCTTGAGGTTTTTCTTGAAGGTGTCCAGTCTCCTGGACGCCTTCATCAGTTGAAAAATATATCAAAAATATAAAAAAAATAAAAAAATATTTTTTAAAGGCATCTAATTTCCTCGACGTGTTGATAAAAATAAAAAATATAAAAAATATAAAAAATCATAATAAATCATAATTTTTGAAGGCGTCCAGGTGCCTGGACGCCTTCATGAAAATGAAAAAAAATAAAAAAAATAAAAAAACAAATAAAAATAATTTATTGAAGGCGTCCAAGTGCCTGGACACCTTCATCATCTTGCTCACGGGCGCCCCCGATCCGCCGATCGGTTTGTCATTTGAGAAAAAATACAAAGTGTGAAGACGTCTTGCCAACCAGACGCGCCCACTCGTGAGTCACGGGTGCCAACCAAAATCACGCGTTGTACCAAACCGTGTGCGACTTTCGGCGGGGTTCCGGTGGGTAATTTTGAAGGCATCCAGTTACCTGGACGCCTTCTTGAAAGTATTACAAATAAAAAATAATAATAAAATATTATTAATGCCCTGATGAAGGCATCTAGGCCCCTAGACGCCTCCATTCTTCGGATCTCTATAAATAGCATACCCCCCCTCCGTCCGAGAGAGAGCTTTTTGAGATGTCCGACAGGCTGCTGGAACCCAGAGGCTGTCGGATCCTTTTCTAACCCGTAGATTCTTTTCAGGAGGAGGTTCTGCCGGCTTCCCGAGTGCCCGCGTTCGCAGGAGGAAGACCGCCTTCATCCACCGTGCTTCCACGTCGTCCCTACGCTGCCGAAGCTCCGCCAGATCTCGCCATCGGCACATCCAATAAACTAATCCTCTCCTTTTCTTCGTAGCTCTTTTACAATCATCATCCCGCATCCTCCATCTCCCTTCATAAGGGAGCCTTCTTTTATATACCTCTTTGCATAATTTCATTCATCATTGCATTTCCCTCCTACTCGTGTCCGAGAGGGGTTTAAAACCACACCAACCAGGTGTGTGTCCTGTTACGATTTGATCACTTTCATTACCAGGGATTGATACTACACTGTCATTTTCTAATTCCGTTTATTTAGTGTATGTTGTTTTGTAAGGGTAACTGAAGAAAGTCCTCTCCGTTGGCCGGCCGAAGGGGGAGGAAGAAGCAACCCGCCACTTCCTGCTAGTGAGGTAGGCGCGACCATTTTCTTATTTTGGGGTCTTTGACCCCTGGCGATCACATCATACTCTCGAGGCCGCGGCGAGTTACTTCCCGCAATGTCCGTTTAAATTCCGTCATTTATATCTTGTCATATTCTCATCTGCTTATATTCTCGAGGCCGCGGTGAGTCACTTCCCCAATAGCCGTTTAAATTCCCGTTCCTTATATTCTCTTTATATTCTGTTATATTCATGTCTGCTCATATTCTCACCGAGTCACTTCCCCAATGGCCGTTTAAATTTCCGTTCTTTATATTCTCTTTATATTCTATTATATTTTTATCTGCTCATATTCTCGAGGCTGCGGCGAGTCACTTCCCGCAATGGCCGTTTGAATTCTGTCCTTTCTTTTGTATATCTTGAATTGCTTCTATATCTGCTATACTCTCGAGGCCGCGGCGAGTCACTTCCCGTTATGGCCGTTTAACCCCCATATTTTGTTATATTACATTTGTCCCGCACGCCCCGCCGGAGCAATCTCTCGTGGTGGCCTCTCTCCTCTTCTCTCTTATTTTTGTGTTGCAGCAAAGCAAAAAAAAGTAAAACAAAACAAAAACGCGAGCCATCGCGCTCCGCATCATTCCAACCGCGTGACGTCGCTCACAGATTGGCGATCACGGTGGGACTTCTGCTTACTTTCCTACAGTTACCCTTGCAGTTTCTTGTGATTTACTTTACTATCTCTTGCGCGTTGTTATATCTTTGTTGTGTTATTATTCTGTTGTGCTCCATATATCTGTCAGCATTCCATTGCATACATCATATCTCCCTTTTCTAGTCTTTTTTTATTTTTTTCTAAGGATCACCCTCTCTCGGTGAAGGAAGGACTCTCCATTCGAGAATTCCTCTCGACGGAGTGAAATCTGCTCCACTGGGACTTCCGTAAGCCCCCGACATCGAAGAATCTCCTCTTCGTTCACTGGGCCGGTTGTACCATTGAAGTTCCCCGGAGTTAGTCGACCCATTCATGGTGAGACGAGAGACCCTAGCTGACACGGCGGTGAAACAAAAAAAACTAACTAGGGCCCCTATTTTTATGTGAACTTCAGATCTGGTTAAAAACAAAAAAAATTATCAAAATCAAAATAAAAAAATGGGCGTAAAGGCATCCACTTGTTTGATAATCTTTACTATTTACTTGCCAGTGTATGTTTTTGCGTTCCAGGAAAACTGTGAGAATGGCTCACGAGTCTTTTGAGGAGAACCACCCTGGTCGTGGTCAGTCAGTCGAGCCGCGAGTCCATGCTATGGACTCGGGTCCTTCCCATGAGCCTTCACGTGAGGTGCAGGTTACCGCAGGGGACACATGCCCACCACAGGACATCTCCTCCCTGCTGGGTGTCCTCGCCAACACGGAGCTTATCTCTGAGCAGCTCCGGGCCTCCCAGGCCATTCTGAAAGGAAAGTCTGTTTCTCCTGCACCCCAGGAGTCTAACTCCAGCCATCGCGCCCGTCCAAGAGTCGGTGCAGGCCATCCCATCCCTTTCACTGGCACAAGCCATTCAGTCTCCCTCGCTCCAAGGGCAGGCGAGCCAACAACCACCCTCGTTCCAATTCCCTTCGCAATCTTAAACCTCCGTTGTTCCCCACATACCGCTCCAGCCGGGGCCAACTGTTGGCGGCCCGGCAGCTCCCTCTCATTCGGGGTTCCCCCCTCAAGTCTCCGGGAGACATTTTCCTCCCCAGTGGCAAGTGCCACCTTCACCTCCCGTGGAGCTCGCACAATCGCTCCTCAACAGGTTCAATAGAATGGACGAACAATTTCAAAATTTGAAGAAAATGGTAGACGTGAAATCCACCCCGGAGATTACTTTGCCAATCCTTCCGGTCATCCATCTTCCTCCCTCCGAAATGCCCACGTACCGTAGGTACAATGGCACTGACAACCTGTAATGTCCCAGATTCTTGGTAGGTCTTGCTGGATCTTCATTGGATCTTTCATATTTATTTCGGTGAGTTTCGGTTTGCTTTTATGACTTCCGAGTTGAGCTTTACGATCCGTGTGAGTTTTTCTCTCGTACTAGTTACGGAACCCTACGGTGAGTTTATTTGTCAGTTTTTCGACTCGTGAATGCTGCAGCGACGATGTACTCTTCGAGCCGGTCGTTTCGACTATTTTTACGTATTTTTCAGAGATAGGACCAGAAATCAGATTTTTCAGAAATTAGGAAAATTCCTAATTTCTTTATCTTTTTCTTTTCCTTCCTCTCTCCTCCCTTCTCATTTCGCCGCCGCCGTCTCTCTCTCTCCCGTTTTCTATCCTCTCGAGCTTCCTCGGCTCCGATTGTAGACGGAGGACCTAGGAGCGAGTGCTGGGGATGTTGTGGAGCTGACTGGGTGCGCGATAGGGCGAGGATGGAGTGGTTTTGGCGCGATCCCGAACGGTGGATTCAAAGCCGGTGTTTGAACTCGCGGCACGATTTTCGGTGCGATTTAGTCCCTTCGGGGTACGGTTTTTTCGGTGGAGGTAGGGAGACGGATCGCCACCTTGTTCTGCACGTTTCCTCTATTTCCGTGCATGATTTGGTGCTCGATCGGGGGAGATCGGGCCGGTTTTGTGAAAACCGTGGTTTTTGGGGTTTTCAGGGTTCGTCGGAAAATGGCAACCATTCGCGGTGTGGTTAGTGTCCAACTGACCGCTGGGATGTCTGGATCCCATCCATGCTAGTTTCGTGTTGATCGGTGGTCATTCGAGGCCGGTAGGAGTCCGAGAACCTCGGTGGCTCGTTTACGGTCGATTTGTCTAAATCACCCCGATCTAGCATTTTAACGCGTGCATGTGGGCTTTTTAGCCTCCTAGTGTTATTTTTCATCGTCTAGTCTTGTTTCCCCTGTGCTTCGGCGTGAATGGGGCGTGGAACGGGTCGATTTGGTCAATCCACTGTTTTCCCGCCGTGACCAGTGTAGCGGTCGTTTCAGTGACCGTCAGAGGTCTCTGACGGCCCTACGACAGACCGTCACAGCGCCTGGGCGTTTTTAAGCTTTTCGTGGTTTTGAGAGTGTGATGGCCCAGGGGTGGCGCGTCACAGCCTCCTGACGCGCCCGGGGTGACGCGTTACCCTTATTTTGTCGTTTAGTAATTTGGTTAAGTCGGTTCCCCTGACGCGCCTGCCCTAGTGCGTCAGGTGTGTGTAACGCGCCTGAGCTAGGCCGTTACGTTCTGTTTGACCAGTTTTGACCGTTTGAGTCGGTTAGCGTAACGGTGGTGTCCCCGTGCGTCACAGCGTTGTAACGCGTCTGCCCTAGGCCGTTACGTGCTGTCTTGGCTGAGTATGGGTGGCTGTGTCGTTGGCTCTAACGGCCACGCCCCCATGCATTAGGCGTCGATAACACGTCCGATCGGAACCGTTACGTGCCTTTCGGCCAATGTTTTCTTGACTTGAGCCTATTGGCCCTGACGCGCCTGCCCTGGTGCGTTAGGCAGTGTAACGCGCTTGGTCTCGTGCGTTACGCGGTTCGAGTTGTCGTTTTAGCTTGAGGTCTGTTGGCCCTGACGGCCCGGGTCGGGAGCGTCAGAGCGGTGTAACGCGCCTGGTGCAGGTCGTTACGTGCCTTGTGCGTTTAGATGTTGGTTAGGGCGGTGTGCGTGACGGCTCTCCTCCTGACCGTCACGTGTCTGTGACGCGTCTGCTTTAGACCGTCACGGTTGGATGTAACGGCCAGCGTTAGACTGTCACGTTCGTGTAACGGTCTAGGGGTGGTGCGTTACAGCCTTTGTGCTCCGATTTCGGTCGTTTTGGTTTCTGCTTGTCTTGGCTTGACCTGGTAGCCTACCCGTCTTCCCGTGGATGTCTTCTGACATCCTATGAGGGCTAAGACTACGTTTTAAGGTAGCCAGGAGTCTTCTTGCTTGTGGTAGGATTCTCTTTCCTACTGTTGAGTCGTCGTTGTTTGGTTCCGGTCAACCCGGGTGACCCAGTGGTTGACATGCGACCTTGTGTGGGTGTCTTGGCGGTTCTATCCAGTCCGATGTGAGCGACGTCACGCGGTTCGGAGTTCGATGGTGCGGGGAAGAGGATGCGGAGAGCGCGCAGGCTCCTCTTTTTGTTTGTTTTGATGTTTGCTGCAACACGGAGATGAGAGAAGAGAGAGAAGGGGCCACCACGGGAGATTGCTCCGGCGGGGCGAGCGGGACAAGTATAATATAGCAAGATATGGGGTTCAAACGGCCATAGCGGGAAGTGACTCGCCGCGACCTCGGGGGGACGGGAATGGTGCAGAAATTAAATAACAAAAATTGAAACGGCCATTGGGGAAGTGACTCGCCGCGGCCTCGAGAATATGAGCAGAATATAGCAGAATATAAAAGAGAATATAAGAACAGAGATTTAAACGGCCATTGGGGAAGTGACTCGCCGCGGCCTCGAGAATATGAGCAGAATATAACAGAATATAGAGAGAGTATAAGAACGGAAATTTAAACGGCCATTGGGGAAGTGACTCGCCGCGGCCTCGATGATATGAGCAGAATATAACAGAATATAGAGAGAATGTAAGAACGGAAATTTAAACGGCCATTGGGGAAGTGACTCGCCGCGGCCTCGATGATATGAGCAGAATATAACAGGATATAAAGAGAATGTGAGAACAGAAATTTAAACGGCCATTGGGGAAGTGACTCGCCGCGGCCTCGATGATATAAACGAAATATAACAGGATATAAAGAGAATATGAGAACAGAAATTTAAACGGCCATTGGGGAAGTGACTCACCGCGGCCTCGATGAAAAGATGTGATCGCCAGGGGCCGAAAGACCCCAAAATAAGAAAGTGATCGCGCCTACCTCAAGAGCGGGAGATGGCGGGTTGCTTCTTCCTCTCCTTCCGGCCGGCCGACGGAGAGGGCTTTCCTCGGCTACCCTTGCAAAACAACGACAAACAAATGACAAGTGGCTTATAAAGATGAATGTGTAGTATTCATATCCTTGCAATAAAAATGACGAAATAACGGGAAGACACACACCTGGTTGGTGTTATCTTTTAAACCCCTCTCGGACTCGAGTAGGAGGAAAATGAGATGATGGATGCGAGATGATGAATGTAAAAGAACTACGAAGAAAAGGAAAGAGTTGGCTTATTGGATGTGCCGGTGGTGAAATTCGGCGGAGCTCCGGCAGCGTGGGGACGACGTAGAAGCGCGGTGGATGAAGACGACCTTCCTCTCGCGAGCGTGGGCACCCGAGAAGCCGGCAGAACCTCCACCTACAAAAGACCCCACGGGTTAGAAAAATGACTCCGTAGCCTCTGGGCTCCGGTAGCCTATCGGATCACTGCTTAGCTCCCCTAGAACTGAGGGGGTGGGCCTCTATTTATAGAGCTCCGGAAGGTGGAGGCGTCCAGGACCCTGGACACCTCCATCAGGGCCGAAATAATATTTTATTCTATTTTTATTGATTTTTTTGGAATACTTTTGTGGAGGCGTCCAGGGTCCCGGACGCCTCAAGCAGGTCCACCGAAAACCGACGACGGCCGCACGCGGTTCGGCACAACGCGTGGTTTTGTGAGCGGCGCCTCGTGATTCAGAAATGGGCGCGTCCAGCTGACCGGACGTCTCTATAGTTGGCTTTTTTCACACACGACAAACCGTCGTTCGGTGGCCGGCGCCCGTGAGGGAGTTGATGGAGGCGTCCAGGGGCCTGGACGCCTCCAAAATTATATTATTTATTATTTTTCTTTTGTCTTTTATACCAGGGCTGGCATTATATATTTTCTATTTGTTTTTATGGAGGCGTCCAGAGGCCTGGACGCCTCCATTAATTATTTTTATATTTATTTATTTTTTTATTTTTTCTATGCCAACTGGCATTTTACACATTTTTTTATTTTTGTTTTTTTATGGAGGCGTCCAGGGGCCTGGACGCCTCCATTAATATATATATATTTTATTTAATTTTGGGCCCCCTGAGAAAATAATAAAATAAATTAAAATTATGGGGGCGTCCAGGGGCCTGGACGCCCCCATTAAGACCCACCCGGGTCCTCGGATTAGGCGTCGGCAGCCGCCCGGTAGACACCCTTCTTGGTTCCGGAACCTTTTGATGCGTCTGACTGGTGTTGATGCCGTCCGAATGCCGTGATGAGAGGATTCCGGATGCCGAAAAGGGCGGAAGAAGACTCAAGAAAAGGAAGTACTCAAGTGATTCGAAATGCGTAAGCCGTCGCGGGGCGTCGTATAGTAATATGAGACTTCCTCAGGAGACGTCGGGAATGGCGTGTCTACAGCTGCCCCGCCTTGGCGTCTGCTTTGCAAGGGAGCGACACGTAGTGGAAATGGAGTGGAGTGAAGTGGGAGCGGACTGATAAGTTGATGCCAAGGTGTGATGAGACACGCTTTTGACGTTACTGTTTGGAATCTTTCCTGGAGTTTCAATGAGGCGACCTTGAAGAAGGTCTTTCAAATATTGACGATTGCTTGGACGGAGATCAAATAAGGGAGGGTGAGATGTGCGCTCAGGCACGAAACAAAAGGGGACCAACTTCTCGGTGTGGAAGTACCTGGGTCATAAAACCGGAGGTTTCACCTTTGGGGAGCGGTTACCAGCCAATGTGGAAGTGCTGCGGCCAAGGTGGGTCAAAAAAAGGTAAAGGAATATCTGAGGGTCTGTCCAAACAAGGGTCTCCTTTGGAAGAGCAGCGTCGAGGCCGTCTCTAGGAAACTTGGTATTTCATTCGGAGTGGAATATCTCATATTTGTGGGAATTGAAACACAATGGCTTTCACAATCGAATCACTTGAATGATCTTCCGCAATAAATCAAAGTCCTATATGAATGCATGCTGGGTTTAAAGAAAAATTCAAAACAAACTAAAATAGAAAATAGCTAAGGATAATATTGCCAACTTGTGAAGAACGGGTCAGGACACCGATCTGGTGAGCTGATACTGGGCTGGGGCCCGTTTATCCACGCACCAACTCACTGAACGGAACCGTCGTCCCCATTCTATCACAAATTGACGGCCTATCCGTACAACCCAAACTCTTCCGGGATCATCACCATTTTTGTTGAAGGGGAACTCCAATCCCAGATTCGTTCGGGCCACAAGGTCCTTGACATGTTCTAGTAGCGTAGGTATCATATACTATGATGCATGACATGGTGGGACCAACCAATGAAAGGTGGTACAGGAGATAGGACAAAGACGTCCGTTAGTAAAACCTGCACAGATTAGCAAAGGTTAGCAACATCAGAAAGTAGCAGAATCACAGCAGAATCGCACCACAGTATAAAGGAGATCCAGACAAAATCTTGACAATGACCACTGATGTGACACGTTCTGTCCTGTAGCGATCTTCCCTTCCTACACTTCTTCTCTTGCACCAAATTGTTTCGAGGCACGCTTCACGAGACCTTACCCTAAACAGCAGGGAACTACGCCTCGCACGGAGGGATCCCCTTTTCTCTTTCTTTTGGGCGCGTGAGGACGCGTCTTAACCCTCGAATTCAAATTTAAAGCGACGGGTGGTCTTTCTTCTCCCGTGCCTTACCCGCAAACGAGCCCGCCTTCTGCCGAAACTCGCTTGCCCCCTTTCTCGTCTTCCTCCTCTTTTGATCGATGGAGTTCGGTGGGCCCGAGCACGGCGAAGGCGGAGAGGGACGCGGGACCCCTCGCCCAAGGAGGGACGCGCCCGAGCACGGAACGGCGTCCATGGAGGAGGAAGGGCCGCTCCGGGCCCCCGACGGACCCGAGGGGCCCGATGGCGTGGGAGGAGGTGAACACGGTCCGGTAGGTCCTCCGATCTCTTCCTCTTTTAATTCATTTTGAGTTTTGAAGCGAGCCGCGCGAGGGGGGAAAGGGTTCGGCGAGTGTTGCACTTAAATGATGGATGCGTCCTAGACAGGGGACGCGTTCTTTTTGACTGATGCGGGACCCCTTTCTTGGTGCAGGACATGGCAAGGACCCTGGGTCTGGCCGATGAGTGGGCGAGTGCGGACGAGCCGAGCCGCGTCAGGAGGGAGAGTCGCGGCAAGGCGAGGCTCGAGGAGTGGCCCGTACGTCTCCCTGGACAGCAAGGGCATATACTGGTGCAGGACAGTGCCGACTTCCTGCGGCGGCAGAGAGAGAGAGCTACGTGGGGCTTCCCCAAGCTGGGGACACGCGTGGCATCGGCGGCTCGCGCGCCCAACTGTCAGAGACTAGGCGGCAGCTGGCCGTCGCTCAACATGAGTTATCGCTCCTGGTAAGTTATGTGCCGCACTTTTAACTTCAGATTTTGGAGTTTCACTGACGGCCGTTGTTTATTTTGTTCCAGCGTGCCCAGCAGACAGCGACGGTGGGAGTGGCCGGCGGATCTTCCAGTTCCTCGACCCCTTTTCTCGAGATTGCCTCCCTCCGGGAGCAACTTGCCGGTGCGGTGGCCCGCGCGACCCGGGCGGAAGAGGAGCGTGACGCCTGGGTGGCGACTGTAGCGGAGCTGCGGCATCGCGGTGAGGAGAGACCTTCTCCAGACATCCTGGAGTTAAGGGTTCTTCTGCAGATGATGAGGAGAGAGGCAGAGAGAGAGAAAGCCGAGAGAAGGTCCGAGCGACAGCGGGATCTGACCGAGAGGAGGGCCTTGGAGGCCCAAGTGAGGGAGCTCCAGCTGGGCCTTCAGGCCGTCGTGCAGAGGCTAGGAGGGATGGAGACGCGCTACGAGAGAGCGCGAGAGTTCGGGGAGCGACTCCGCCAGTCCGGTCGCTTTGCCGCCAGTGGCTTCTTTGCCACGCCAGGGGAGGAGCAGCGAGTCACTGCTGCGGAGCAGGCGCCCAGAGGCGAGGCAGGTGCTACTGCACGGGGATCCCGGAGGCTTCTGAGGGACCCTCACCTCGGGGGAGAGGAGGAGAGTGCCCAGAGAGATGAGTGATGGTGAGGATTGGCGAGCTAGTGGACCCGCCGCCTCTCTATGATTGTAGTCTTTGTGACAGCTTATGTAGAATTATGAATGGAGTGATTTGATTTTCTGCTGCTTGTTTGTTCTCTTGTGCGTTCCTTCTTCCCTACGCTTCTCCTCCTTTGCATTGTTCCCATGTGATGGGTCTGCCGAGACTCCGCTCCAAGCGGAGAATCGTGTCTTGTTGTGACCATTTCCACGGGAATCTGCCGTCGAAGTCAATAATGACGGCCCTAGTTCCTTTTCCCGGATGTTATGTCAAATTTTACGGACGTCCTCCAAATCATGATAGGGTATCCCTAGACAACATAGGGGCTATTCGTCCTATTCTTCGTCCAGTCAATCACCCTGTGCGAGCGGTGAAGCGACACATGGGGCCGCTTGGCCGGTGTCTTATTGCGAGGGCTATCATCGACAGGTGATGGAGGCAATCTTGGCCCACACTCCTTCCATTTCTATAAATTCTTGTCCCTTTTATCTTCCCAGGTATATCGAGGAATAACTCGAGGAGCACAAGTTCTCACGGGAGAGGAGGAGTTCAAAATTCTGAGAGTTGGATGGAGGGCGAATCTTCCCATTCCTCAAAGAGAAGCAGGTCCAGTGGTAGTAGTTCCAGGAGGCTTTCAGACTTTGAAGGGCACTTCAGAGAAAGGGCCCAATCACAACTCGTAAGCCAAGTTTTCTTGCCCTTTTCTCATTTTTTCTTCCTTTCTTCTGACCAAACCTCACCCCCATTCCTGGTATGTGTAGGTTGTGATGAAATCACAAATCTTATGGGAGTTGGTAGTAGCAGCGTACAGGGGCCTCCCAGATTTTCAGAAGGCGAGGCTAGACGTGATGGGATTTGGTACCTTCCTTCGGATCGAGCCGATCCAGCTTGACCTAGTCCTGATCCAAGCCTTGTGTGAGAGATGGGACCCAGTGAGCCGGGCATTCCTGATGCCCTGGGGGCACATGGTGCCCAGCTTGGAGGATGTGGTCCGGATCACAAGCCTGAAGGTAGAAGGCGAGGCAGTGACCGGAGTCACTTACGCGGACTACAGGGAAGGTGCCCAGAAGTTACTGGGTTTGGACCTAGATGGTCGGAAGAACAGGTCGGTAGCTAGGGCGTCCCTCATGGATGCATTAGGGCTCACCGACACTCGTCGGCGGGACAACGAATCCTCAGAAGAGTTCATGGAAAGGATGGAAATAGGATGCCGTGCCGTGTACTGCACAGATTTCGGCAACTGGGAAAGATGTAACATAGATTTGAGGAGATTTCTCCTCTTCCTTTTGGGGAGATTGGTACTGAGCTCGAAAGGGGATGGTATCCAATGTTGCTTCCTGGAGCCGCTGTCAGACCTTGAAAGAGTAGGGTATTATGCCTGGGGAGCCGCCATGCTGGCACACTTGTTTGCAGGCCTATTCCAAGAAACGGATCGTGAGATGACTGTGAGTGGTTTCACACCATTCATCCAGGTATTTTTTTTTGTTTTGCTTGTTTTGTATTTTTTTTGTTATTTTCGCAAGGTGCTGATGACCTGCGCCGAGCAGCTATGGAGTTATTATTACCTCCCTATGGGGAGAGCTCGACATTGGCGACCCGTGATGGTGCCGCTAGCCAGGCGGTGGGAACCCGTCATGAGTGCGGCACCCCTAACCTACCAACTGATGGTGTTAAGGCGGGAGCTACAGGAGTTCCCTACGGCGATGGTAAACTGGAGACCCTACTCAGACATGGTCGATGCCAACCAGCCGTGGGTTCTAGCAAGTCGTGCCCGGTTCGGACGGGAACTATGGATGCACTGCCTGAATGAAATCGAGCCGCTTCGGCTACGATTAGTTATGAGGACTTTAGGACTGGCTCAAGAATGGGTGGATTCAGCTGCGCCACCTCGTGTCGGGAGAAAGACGCGGGGACCGGCGACTTGCATTGACTGGCGCGTGCGATTCCCCGAACAGTATGAGGACTGGCAACGGGGTGGCACGATTGTAGAATCACAGGCGCGGGACAGCGAGGACTACTTGCGTCTATATAGGACAAAGTACGCAGAACGGTTCCAACCCCGGGGACTTGTGGAGGTAGGTTTCCCCTTTTTCTCTTCTCTTCTTTCTCCTTTTCTTGGTTTTTCTGGTAAAAATGCTGACTTGTAAGGCTGCAGGATGTCCGGGATGCCATGATAGCGAATTTACGAACTCGCTTGGCAGAGATGGAACAACAGTTGGGCGATGCCCGCGGAGCTACGAGCGCCTTGGTAGGTGTACAGTACGTTCCTAGTTAAAACCCCAGATTCCAGATGTTGGCTGCTAATTCACATGGTCGCAGCATGCCCAGATTGGCGCAGCCTCCCCAGCGATGGGAGTAGGTGGTGCCTCTTCCAGTTTGTGGATTCCCACCTCAGAACTTGACTCGCTTCATGAGCAACTTGCTCACGCCACGCAGCGTGCTGCGGAGGCAGAAGGAATGCTCCGTATACAGGTAAAAGTTTCAGCGTTGAGTTCTCTTTGTTTACGCCTTATCGCGTATCTGAGATGGTACATTCGGCAGGAAAAGGAGACGGAAGAAGCGCTTGCCCAAGCTGCGCATAAGGAGGCTAGGATAGCAGAACTGGAGAGGGAACTGCGGCGTCATCCTGATGACGACTCATCCAGGGATGCTATGGAACTGAGGATCACTCTCCAGTTAGAGAGGGAAGACCGTGAGAGAGAACGGGCAGAGAGGGAAAGAAACGCAGAGAGAGAAAGAGCCAACAGTTTGGCTGAAAGGGAGGAGCGAAGGGCCATGGAGGCCCAACTATTCGAACTCCGAATCGGCCTTGGTCTTGCTGAACAGTGGCTGAGAGATGGTGAGGAGCGCTACCGAAAAGCACGAGAGCGTGGCTTTCGTGTTGGTAGCTTCTCTGCTGCTTCCGTGGATCAACGCCGGGATGTGGGAATAGGAAGAGGAGTACAGAGCTGCAGGAGTACTGCTTTTCGTAGTTGGGTAGCACCTTTGAGAGTGTTTTGCCCGGAGAGTAGTGGGACGAGTAATGCAGAGAGAGAGGACGGAACTTGATGTAAATTTTTTTGGTTTTTTGGAATAAAACACAAGGTTTGGTTTGTTTGTTTTTCACCTTTGCTTCAGTTACCAGAATCCCTGCACATATCACTGAAACAAACAAATCAGAATTTCTGTTCTGACTTGGCCCCTTGCTCAATAAGCAAATGGTCACTGTGACTGTCCTTGATAACTGGTCAAGGGGCCAAGCCTTTATTTAACGAAGGCAAGGGAAAGATGCGGTGATGATAAATGCGACAGGCAAGCACACGAATGCAAGCGATATTAAAAAGTGAGATGCTGCACGCAAATGTAATCATGCAAAATTGATTTGTTTTCTTTTTTTTATATTTGATATTTTTTTTGTTTCATCATAAAAAGATTTTTTTTGTTTGCAAATATGTACATTTCTCTTTTCCATTTTTTTGTGCTTTTATCATTTCAATTTTTTTTATTGCTAACGCCCGGCAAGCACCCAAATGGCACCTAACCTACGTGAGACAGGGGTTTCTTACTAACCTCCCAGGTATCTTAAGTGCACATCTAGGTTGATTTGGGCCTCTAGACCCCTCGAATGACGATCCCGCCGGCTAAGACTTACCCTGATGACAATACCGTCATGCCATGCTTAGGCTCCCAGTTGCTTCCGACCACAGGGATTCACCCAAAAGGTGTTTGAGGTAGATGATTTGCCCGACCCGGGTCTGTTTCCTCACAACTCTAGATGGTATAAGATGGAACACCCTGGAACCCTAACGACCAACCGCGCGACGCTGACCCGGAATCAGACGCCGTCGCACCCATAGGTGACGCGCTTGCATTGGCCTAAGCCCGAGGTTAAACAAGAAGACATCAAGGTGGTAAACAGGGGTCTTGACCAGCCAGAAACACAGAGACTCCTTCGCAGCGATAGCTTTTGCTTTTCAAAGTAGGCAACCAAAATGTGTATATTAAAATAAGGTCGCAGACCCTGGGCAGTTTTCACCTTTCAGAAACTCCATCGAACCTTCATCTTTAGAGGGAGAAGGAAGAGCGTAGGGGATAAACCTCCTGAGAGGACCGGCAAAGCCGTTAACCCGGCGAGCGAATAAGGGCCCATTAACTCTTTCCTTTCGGACAACTTCGGACCAAATCTCGAGCATTTACATTCCACGGCCCCCCTTTGTGGATTCAGACTTTTGCTTTGAGGGGTTCCGTTTATCGTACCAGGCACGGTCACGACCAGGCTTTTCTCTTGATTTTGATTTTGTATTTCTTTTTGTGAGGGAGATATAGTCGTTTGACGTTGGTGGGCTCCCTCTTCGTATGCCTGCGGGGACACTGCCCTCTTCTCGTGCTCTGATCGATGCTCGAGGAAATGGGTCCTACTCTTGCCTTTGGGGTTTGAGTTTCGGTTTCTCATGCTCAGCGTTTTAAGGGCGCCGACTGTCTCATTTGGTCGAAGAGAAAAGAATAAAGATTACAGCTTCCGGAGATCTTCTAGGTGTGGCCCTACCGTAGGTGATGCTACCAACTTTTTTGAATAAAATACATAAGTGAACACATGTTAGCTTCCTTCGAGCGAGCATAGGCCGACGTGGCCGGACAGGGGTCTCCACGGTTCTGGCAAACCAAGACCCGGTGCCTACCAAGCCTTAATGGGCCCTATCCTAACATGAAGGTTAGATGCAGGGACTTAACTACATGGTGCCTGCCAGGCATCGGTATTTTGAATTTTCCATATTTTTAGTGGTTTTCAATATTTCCTTGTTTTTGATATTTTTTATCTTTTCATCATTTTTTTTGTTTTGTGCTAAGGGTAGTATTTCTTAAGATAAAGCCCATTCCAAGAGTGGGATAACTCGGTCCCTTCAGCGTTGACTAGCTTGTAGGCGTTGCCAGGGTGCACGGCTTGAATTACAAATGGTCCTTCCCAATTGGGTTGGAGCTTAGAACGCGGCCCTCCAGGTTTGACAAAAATTCTTTTTACGACCATCTCACCGACTTTGAATTTTCTCTCAACGACTTTCTTTTGGTAAAAGCGAGCGAGTCTATTTTGATACACACGCGCGTGTTCGGCGGCGGCCAGCCGCTTCTCATCCAAGAGTTCCAACTGGACGAGGAGTAAATTACGACGATCGTCGAGGGGAAATTCCTCATCCAATTGTACCCTGAGAGAAGGGATCAGAGTCTCGTACGGGACTACCGCTTCCATACCATAAGTGAGGGCAAATGGAGTCTACCCGGTGGGGGTACGGATTGAGGTGCGATAGGCCCATAGGGCTTCGATAAGCTTTTCTGGCTAGTCTGAAAACTTACTAGACTCGCATATTTTTTTGATGATTTTGAGCAATATTTTATTGGTGGCCTCCGCTTGGCCGTTACCTTGTGGGTAATAAGGCGATGAATGATGCAATGCAATTGCGTACCTTTTGCAGAGGTCCTGTAGGTCCTGAGAAATGAACTGTGGCCCATTGTCGGTGACGATCGTGCTTGGGACGCCGAATCTGGCGAGAATGTTCTTCATGATGAACTTGCAGACTGTTGACGCCTTGATCTCCGCGTAAGCTTCGGCTTCGGCCCATTTGGTGAAGTATTCCGTCGCAGTAAGGATGAAAGATTTCTACTTGGTGAGGGAATTGGGATCACCTAGGGGACCAATGATGTCGAATGTCCACATGGAGAAAGGCCATGGGGAGGATATTGGATGAAGTGAGGAAGATGGTGAATGGATTTTATCGGCGTGAAGTTGACACTTGACACACCTACGGACATAGACAGCACAATCCTCTTCCATAGTGGGCCAATAAAAGCCTTGACGAATGATCTTCTTGGCGAGCATCTGACTATTCACGTGGCCACCGCACACACCCGAGTGCGTCTCTTCTACACATTTCCAAACCTCATCGTCACCAAGACATCTTAACAGAATACCAGTAAGGCTCCTCCTATAGAGTAGACCTCCAATCAATGTGTATTTCTGAGCCACCCTTCTTATAGCTTTCTTGTCCTCTATGGTGGCCCCTTCAGGATAAGACTGATCTTGGCAATATTTGACAATTTCATAGAACCATGGTTTCTCTTCATCAGCCAGTTCTTCTTCGGCCTCTGCCAACATGAGCTCCCTCTTCTCAAGGATATCTTCCTGCAGGATCTTCCTTGCTATCCTGTCTTTGATGTTTACGTAGGAAGCATCATCGACTGCAGGGGCGTGAAGTTTGTAGATGGAAATGGACTTAAACCATCTTCCTAGAGGGAACCTTATGGATGATGCCAATGAGGCGAGGGCATCGGCGAGAATATTCTGATGACGAGGGATATGAACAAAGATCAGTTTTGTGAACAGTTTGGCAAAGGCAGCAGTGAGTTCTTGGTATGGCTTGAGTTTGGGATCGCGAGTGCGATACTTAGTGAGTACCTGGCGAAGGATGAGTTGACTATCACCTACGACTCGCAACTCAGTGATACGAAAAGAATGAGCGAGTCCTAGACCAGCTAGAAGAGCTTCATATTCGGCTATATTGTTGGTGACTGGAAATTTGAGCTGGTATGCCAATGGGAATGTGAGGCCTTCCGGCGACAGGAGGGCGATGCCGATTCCTCTCCCTTGAGAATTCAGAGCTCCATCAAAATATAGCGTCCACATTGGCTCATCTGATTGGTTGATGGACATTAGTTCCTCATCTGGAAACTCTGATTGGACGGGATCGAACTTGGGAAGTGGATGGTGAGCGAGATGCTCGGCTATGGCATAACCTTTAATCGCCTTTTGCTGGATGTAGGTGATGTCGAACTGAGAGAGAAAACTTTGCCAGCGTGCTAGCCTATCCGTAAGGACGGCTTTCTCCAGAAGGAATTTGATAGGATTCATTCGAGCAATCAAGTGGACTTCGTGAGCCAAGAAGTAGTGCTTCAATTTCTGCACTACCCAAACGAGGGCAGCACAGGTTTTCTCCATGCCGGTGTACTTCTGCTCACAGGGATTGAGAAGTTTGGACAAGTAATAGGTTGCCCGTTCCTTGCCTTCTTCATCAGCTTGTGCGAGGACGGCTCCCACGGAGTCATCCAAGACTGAGATGTAAAGGATCAGAGGTTTTTCTGGTTTAGGTGGAATGAGAAGGGGTGGACTAGCCAGATATTCCTTCAACCCTTCAAAAGCTTTCTGACATTTAGAATTCCAGTGGAATTCTACTCCTGGCTTGGTCAACTCGTAGAGAGGTCTACACCTTTGTGAATGTTGAGACACAAACCGACGAATAAACTGCAGCCTGCCGATTAAATCTCGGACTTCCCTCAAATTCTTGGGAGGCGGCATATCCCTGATAGCCTTGGCTTTGTCGGGATCTATCTCGATCCCTCTTTTACTCACAATGAACCCCAGCAATTTACCTGACGACACACCAAACACACACTTTTTCGGGTTCATTTTCAATTGGAATTCTCTTGACCTTTGCAAGACCTTAGCCAAAACTTCTGGATGTTCCATCCTGGTCCTTGATTTCACCAATAAGTCATCCACATACACTTCCAGATATATGTGCATCATGTCATGAAATATGGCCATCATCGCTCTTTGGTAAGTAGCTCCAGCATTCTTTAACCCAAACGGCATGACCACGTAACAATATGTTCCCCAAGGGGTAGTGAATGACGTCTTTTCCTGATCCTCTTCTGCCAAACGAATTTGATTGTATCCTGAAAATCCATCCATGAAAGAGAGGGTTTCAAAACCTGCCGTGTTATCAATCAGCACATCAATGTGAGGTAAGGGAAAATCATCCTTTGGACACGCGCGGTTAAGGTCCCGGAAGTCGATGCAAATCCTGACTTTCCCATCTTTCTTCATGACCGGGATAATGTTCGCCACCCATTGAGGATAAAGAACGACTCTAATGAACCTGGCTTTGTGGAGCTTATCGACCTCTTCTTTCATTTTCAAAGCCATCTAAGGGTGGAAACGCCTTAACCTTTGTTTTACCGAGATGGACCCTGGTTTTAGGGTTAAACGGTGTTCGGCCAAGGTTGAATCCAAACCCGACATATCCTCGTAGCTCCATGCAAACGTGTCCTTATATTCCTTGAGGACCTCAATTAATACCTCTTCTTCAGAGGGTGGTAGGTTGTCACTTATGAGGATGATCCTAGGGTCTTCCTCAGTCCCCAAGTTGACTTCTTTGGTGGATTCTTCTACGGCGGTTGACGGCTCGTCGAATCTCCTCATT